>PVIW01001451.1:0-297759 GCA_004026585.1 Noctilio leporinus | reverse complement strand
GGGGGACAGAGGGGAGCAAAAAGGGGATGGATGTAATACAACAACAATAAAATTTAAAAAAAATTTTTTTTCCCCATGCAAAGGTCTCTGTTTCCTTAATGACCTCTGTTCCTCCTCTACACATTTCACCAGTTGAAGCCTTCAGAAATAATGGCACCTGCAGTGCTCAGCCTGTCCCCATAGAGTAGAAAATATGGTATCTACTAATTTGATGTTAAAAAAAACCTAGGATTTAAATAATTTTGTAAAATAGTATTCCAGCTATTTTTCGAACTTGTGGCTGACTTCCTAAGTGGTCCTAAACTAACCACCGAACTATTTTAAGAGTCTGTTTAGGTATGGATTAGGTACGTTCATATTCTTAAAATGCTACCTGATGATGACAACCCTGATACCATCCCCCTTCTCCCCCTAACCCTTTGCTATTCTCATGGCTTTCCCAACCTCCGTTAATGGCAACTCCATTTTTACTTTGAAGTCATCCTTGTGCACATTCTAATTCTGGGCAAATCCTGTTTGCTCTATCCTTAAAATATACTCGAACAGAACAAAACTCTCTACCTCCATTGCAACTATCTGGGTGTATGATGGTTGATTTTATGTGTTAATTTGGCTGGGCTATGGTACCCAGGTATTCAATCAAACATTATTCAGGATGTTTCTGTAAAGGTGTTTTTTCAGATGAGATTAAAATTTAAATCTGTGGACTCTTGAGGAAAGCATATCACACTCAATGTAGATAGATCACATCTAATCAGCTGGAAATCTTATTAGAAAAAATACTAGCCTCCTCCCAAGACGGAATTCTGCCAGAGTACCTTTGAATTTTTTAAGCATCCTAAATAGTTGATTTTTTATTTTTAAGTATACTTGTTTGATTATGCTGTTACAATTGTCCCAATTTTTTCCCTTTGTTCCCCTCTGCTTGGTACCTCCCTTCCTGCCAGCATGTCCCCTCACTTAGTTCATGTCTATGGGTCACACATGTATGTAAATTCTTTGGCTTCACCCTCTCCTATACTATTCTTAACACCCCCCTGTCCATTTTGTTCCTACTAGTTTTATGTTTCTTCACCCCTGCACATCCCTTTCTCTCCATTCCCTCCCAGCTGATAACCCTCCAGATGATCCCCAGACATATCCTTTTCTTGTTCTGGTTTTTGCTTAGTTCGTTTTTACTTTTTATACTCAGTTGTTGATAGTTGAGTTTGTTGTCATTTTAATGTTGATAGTTATGATCTTCTTTTTTTCTAAAATAAGCCCCTTAACATTTCATATAATGGCTTGGTGATGATAAATTCCTTTCGCTTTACATTGTCTGGGAAGCACTTTATCTGCCCTTCCATTCTGAATGAGAGCTTTGCTGGATAGAGTAATTTAGGTTGTAGGTTCTTGCTTTTCACCACTTTGAATATTTCTTGCCAGCCCCTTCTTGCCTGCAGTTTCTTTTGAGAAATCAGCTGATAGTCTTATGGGAACCCTTTTGTAGGTAACTCTCTGCGTTTCTCTTGCTGCTTTTAAGATTCTCTCTTTATCTTTAACCCTTGGTATTTTAATTATGATGTGTCTTGGTGTGATCCTCTTTGCATCCATCTTATTTGGGACTCTCTGTGCTTCCTGGACCTGTATATATATATTTCCTTCACCAAATTAGGGATATCTTCTTTCATTATTTTTTCAAATAAGTTTTCAACTTCTTGCTCTTCGTTTTCTCTTGGCACCCCTATGATTTGGATGTTGGTGCATTTAAAGAAGTTTCAGAGGTTCTTAGACCTATCATTATTTTTTTGCATTGTTGTTTATGCTTTCTGTTCTGGGTGAAAGTTTCTTTCTTCCTTTTGTTCCAAATCGTTGATTTGAATCCCTGCTTCCTTCCCATCACTATTGGTTTTCTGTATACTTTTCTTAATTTCACTTAGTATAACCTTTTCCCTTTATTTTGTGGCTGTATTCAATCATTTCTCTGAGCATCCTGATCACAAGTATTTTGAATTCTGCATCTGATAGATTGGCTATCTCTGTTTCATTTAGTTCTTTTCCTGGGTTTTGTTCTATTTTTTCATTTGGGCCATATTTCTTTGTCTCCTCCATTTGGCGGCCTCCCTGTGTTTGTTTCTGTGTATTAGGTTGAGCTGCTTTGACTTTGTGTCTTGGTAGTGTGGCCTAATGTAGGAGGTGTCCTGTGGGTCCAGTGGCACAGACTCCCCTATCACTCAAGCTAGGTACTCGTGTGGGCTGAGAACACCCTCCTCTTGTAGTTGAGCGTTGGTTGCTGTCTGCAGGACAATGGGAGGGATTTACCCAGGCCAGTCAGCTGCAAGGACTGACTGTGACCACTGACCACCAACCTCTTCCCTCCACAGAGGATTAGCTGTGCAGGAGCAGGGTGGTGAGCTGATGTGATCTGTAGCTGTTCACTGGGTGTGTTGGTCCTGGGATTCCCCAGGTGGTGCAGGTCAAGGTCAGCCCCAGCCTGTGTTTTGCCTGGGGCACTCTGCCTGAGCTATAAAGCAATCTGAGATGGCTGCTACTTGTACTGGGCTTGCAGATTCCCAGGTGAAGCCAGGTTCTGAATCTAGGCTGGCTGCTGCTAATGTGGGGCCTTGAGCTCACTGAGGCAGCTGTTGCTTGTGTGAGATAATTTAGGAAGTTGTGAAGTGTGAACCAAAACCAGCCATTCATATGGAAAAACAGGGTGGGCCTGTAAATTGGGTAGGGTGGAGTCTCTGGGGATCTCCAAGGAAAAAAGTGTTAGCCAGGTTGAGAGAGAATCAGATATGACGCCAGCTGGCCAGCTCTGTAGCTCTGTGGCTCTCTGGAGAGAGAGTTTAGAAAAGAGACAATGGCCTCTGTCATTTCAGTTTCTCCTTGATGCCTTTCAAGCTGCTGCCCTGGTGCTGGAATTGTCCAGAGGGAGTGAGTCTAAGTAAGTCCCGGTGTGGGTTAAGAAGAACTGCTTGGAGCTCCGGCAGTTCCTTCCACTGACTAAATCCCTGCTAGTTTTTATAGCCTGGGAAGTTGTGGGGACTTATCTTCCTGGCATAGCATCCCTGGGCTGGGACTCCTTGCTCCTGAGATAAACCTCCTGAATTTTTATTCACATGTGGGTGAGAGACCAGCCTGTTCCATATTTGAACACCCTTTCTACATATATCAATGGATGTGGTTTCTTCAATTCCATTGTCAGACTTCCATTCAACTCGATTTCTGACAGTTCTGGCTAATGGTTGCTCTAGATTTTAGTTGTAATTTTGATGAGGTTATGCAAGGTGAGCCATGTCTACCTACACCACCATCTTGCCTTTGGAGACTAAATGCAACTCTTTCCTGTGTCTCCAACCTGCTGGACTACTCCATCAGATCTGGAACTCCTCACATTCCACAACTGGGTGAACTAATTCCCTAAGTAAATATATATATACCATGTTGGTCTTGTTTCTCTGTAGAACCCCCTGTAACACATGGGCCAAACCATTTTCTCTCACCTAGATGACTGTAATAATCTGGCTGGTTTTCTGCTCTCTTGTTCTATTACAGCTTATCCTCAAAAAGCAGCAAGAGTGATCCAGTTAAGTCAAATTCAGATTTTCTCAGCTCCTTGCAGAGAACCCTTCCATAGTTTCTTCACCTTATCCAAGTACACATCTAAACTCCTCTTGGTGATTTATAAAGTTGCGATAGATTTTTCCACTCCTCCTTTCTTACTTGATCCTCTACTATCCTCTTCCCTTATTCACTCTTTACTTTTACTTGAGAACAGCAGGTGTACTCCAACCTCAGGGCCTGTATACCTGCTATTCCTTCTGCCTGGAATAGTCCATCCCAGAGACCCACAGAGCTTGTTCTTTAACTTTCCTTAGATCTTTATTCAAAAATCATTTCAGTGAGATCTTTCCTGCTGTAATATCTAAAATTTCTACATCTTCATTCTTCTCTTATCTACTTTCTCTTCTCTGCTTTTTTGCCTTTAATATTCATTCTCTCAGACTACGTGTTTTATCTTCTCTTCTTTCTTTGCTATTGTTACCTCCAGCAGAAATGAAAGCTCAATGAAGGCAAGGAATTTTAACTGCTTTGTTCAGTGTTTTAACAGCCCTGGCCCTGCTCTTAAGTGAGGAGGTTGTGGTATCAGAAGGCTCTAGGTGATTCAAGCTCTGAAGGCCACGATCAAGGTTGTTTGCAATAACAGTCTGGGGAAGAAGTGAAGCACAACACTGTGGGACCTCAAGAAGCCAACTGCAGTCCCAACGGGTACACGCTGAAATGAGACTGTCCTACAGCAGTGGTATGGCATGTGATTTTTAAGGACCACGTTTCTCTGGGAGCTATGAAACCCACAATGGGATGAACCTGGAGCTGTATTACCAAGACAACATAAATCCTTTTCCTTGTCCTGCCCTCCTTTCCCCACTTCTCCATACTCCATGGTGGTATGGATGCTTGTTTTTAAGAAGCCATTTTAATAAAAACTTGGAAGCAGAAAAAAAAGAGCCAGTTTTTAGATTCTAGAACAATGCTTGGCGCAAGTTTGCAATACAAATTTGAGTGAAAGAAAGAACCTCAGTACCTCGTTGCCTTCCGGTTCTGTACCTCAGGGCTGCTGACTCTTTCCTCCTTTTCTGACTCCACTTCTGCTGCCTTGCTATTTATTCAGTCAGACTCCATGACTAATCATTTTTAACTTGTAGCCTGAGGGTCTAGGCTGACACTTGAAATTTTCAACTGTCAGTCTGTCAAGTTTTTTCCTTTCCCTCCTCAAGGACAGACTGAGATCTTTATTAGAATAAAACCTTCCTAAACCTAAAGATTGCAACTAAAGAATGATATCAACTTATTTTCAGACACAATTTTCTACTCTACTAGTATCAAGCTTACTTCCTATACACACTATATATACACTAAGTCTTATATGCCTACCTGATTATATGGTTGGTAAAATAAACAACCAATACAGTATCAGGTACTACTTGAATAGAATTATAGTGGAAATGAAGCAATACTATATATATTATGCTTTTTAAAAAAGTGGCGCCCTGGCTAGAGGCATAGTGGATAAGGCGCTGGCCTGCGAACCCAAAGGTTGCTGGTTCAATTCTCAGCCAGGGCACATAACCAGGTTGCAAGCCAGGTCTCCAGCCAGGTCCGTAGCTGGAGGCAGGTGAAAGGCAACCATACATTGATGTTTCTCTCCCTCTCGGTCTCTCTCCCTTCCCCTCTCTCTGAAAATAATAAATAAAATCTTAAAAAAAAAAAAAAAAAAAAAAGGCAAAAAAGTTAAAATATATTATCAGATTTTAGCAAGTGAAGGCAAAGAAGAAAAATAAAGAAGACTGGAATAGGAAAACTGAAATACAGACATTACATGTATGTATTTTAAGTTTGTTTTTTAATAAGCCAAAACTTTTAAAAATATTTACTTATTTTTAGAAAGAGGGCAAGGGAGGGAGAAAGAGAGGGAGAGAATCATCAATGTGTAGTTGCTTCTTGTGTGCACCCAACTGGGGACCTGTCCTGCAACCCAGGCATGTGCCCTGACTGAGAGCTGAACTGGCTGCCCTTTGGTTTTGCAGGTGGGTATTCAATCCACTGAGCCACACCAGCCAGGGCTAAATTCTGATGACTAAAGTTAGTGTTAGTTTGAATTGCATTAATACAGTTAATAATAACCATGTTCATTTCTCTTGCTATAATTTATTCATAAAGCATTGATTATGAACCAGACACAAGAGCATAAAAACAATTAAAATATGGGTCTTCCTTGAGTTTAGCATGATAAGCAGATATATATAAAAAAATTAATAATGATAAATATGATTAAGTATGCATAAAGTTCAGAGAAAATATAGTATCTACTTACATTAAAAAGTTGTTTTTTAGCATATGTTCTAATCTGTCCTTAGTAAGAAAAGAGAAAAAAGAAAAATTATTATCAAATGTAATTATATCCATTGTATTTAATTAACATATTTAAGGAACAGAGGCATTGAGCTTTAACCACAAAACTAATTACCTTTTGGCCAGGGGCTATGAATTTGTGACAGAGTTCAACATCTTCAGGACAATTTGAGAGAACCATCACTGTTACCGACTTGAAGAGCTGCTCCATAACCTACAAGAAATGACACAGAATTGCTTGACATGTAAGACACTATACGAAAAACCTGTTTAGGGTATTGTAAGGATTGCTTTCCAGGTGTTATCAACTATAAATCCACTAGGCCTCTTAATCCTGAATGTACTATCTAGCAACTTTAGTTTTTCAGATAGATTAGAGGAACTGCAACATCTCAGAGCAGATAATGAGAAAGAAATATGTCTAAATCTTTTGTTAACAGTTTCTAAACTAATACAAATAAACAGCTAAAATTGATAGATGCCTTTCTAAATTTCAATATACTCACTTGTGGAACCATAACAATAACAGTACCTGGCTTACAGGATTGTTGTGAGGGTTCAAAGAAATAATCCATGTAGAAGACTTAGTACCTCGCTCACAGAAGCACACCATAAACATTAGTTGTGAAGAATGAGACACTTTCAAAGTGTTCATTTGGTCATTGGTAAATAGAAGTAAACTTTAAAATTAGAGAGGCAATGAGGTATACCTACATCTAAATATATACATTTTTGCTTTGCTAAACCATAAAGTAAAAATAACATATCAGCTTATGGGGTGGGCAAAAGTAGGTTTATAGTTGTAAGTGAAACAGAGTTTATTCTTGTATTATTACTTATTAATTAGTGTATTATTTTCCATATGGACAACTGTAAAACTACTTCAACTCACCTCATATAAGAACTCATTCTACTAAAAGTGTCCATAGAAATCCCATGGGAAAAACTCGTTCATAGAAGAAAAAAGTGATTGAAATGGAAAATACTTCTAAAACATTTTTCACTAAAACTAAAATTTGGGGTTTGCAGTCAATAAAGTCGTATTACGTGGCCTCCAAAGACCCACAGCGGCATGAAGCTCAGGAGCCTCAGGGGCAGGTGGCTTCCTCGCCTGCCTGCGTCACGGCTGCGCCCCGTCAAGGCTGCACACGCAGCTGGGCACAGCATCCACGGAAGTAACTTACTATGACTGGATATAAGAAAGTACTTAATTACCAAGTGACTGCCAGATATATTTTTATATATTTTATTTTATATATATTTAAAATTTTTATAGTTGGACCTGTATATAGTATACAGAAATTTAAAAAAAAAAAAACTGGATGAAAGAAGAGCAAAAGAAACTGAAGATCTTTTACCTTGAGGCTGTATCACCTTCCATCTAGTCGTGAGATAAAGAAATCACTAAGTAGCTGAATGAGTTATGAAGAATCATATCTTCAACCACTAAAAAGAGCCGATGGATACTGGGAGGGAAAAAGAGCGGGTGGGTGGGACGGCCCATCTGAACTGCTGAGGGACACAACATACCTATCTGTAAGATGAAGACTTTAGCCGCTGGAGCTAATAAATCGGTGTCTTTCATAATCAGTGAATTTATTTTTGAAGAAGTAAATCATTGGCTTCTCTAACCTTGACTTTCAGATTATGCTCCATAAATATGTTTGAAGGAAAAAAGAAACTTAACTGAAGGATTAGCATAACCCTGATGCTTTTAAAAGTATATTATTCAAAGGCACTAAAATAGTAATACTGAATTGCTACACCTCATGAAGGAAAATTTGTTACATTAATATAATAATTAAGAGACTGCTGTTCATCAAGATAATTTCCACAGAATGTAACTTACAGGGGAAGAAAATTTAAGAGAAGAAGGAAGTCACTTTTGAAAGGAGCATATGCTTTCATTTATTTTTAGAAGAAAAGTTTATATTTTAATTAAATAATTCAACAGTGTCTGCCCTGAGTCCCACTCAGCAAAGTACCAAATACGTAAGAATTATTTAATTACTGAACATATAATTATAGAGTGAAGATTATAATGTTTAATAAATTGTAACATCATTGATGCATTGTTTTTGTAACCTTTTCCTCTGGAAGCTATGTTGGGACCCTGGAGACAGGGTCAAAGCCGGAGAAACTGGGAGATAAAAAGTACGCTTTTATAAGGTGCCAGCCTATGAACCCAAAGGTCACTGGTTCAGTTCCCCAGCCAGGGCACATAGCTAGTCTTCAGCCAGGTCTCCAACCAGGTCTCTAGCTAGGTCCATGGCTGGAGGCAGGTGAAAGGCCTACATTGATGTTTCTCTCCCTCTCTGCCTCCCTCCCTTCCCCTCTCTTCAAAAATAATAAATAAAATATTTTTTTAAAAGTATGGTTCTGTTCCTTACAATATTCTCATTGCTTGAAAGAATAATACAGAATTGGATTGTGGGCTCAAACTGAAAGCAGCTTAAGAAATTTTACTGACTCCACCTGAGGCTGAGATCTAAATCCCTACAACCTAGCAAAGGGTTACTGAGCAGGGTTACTTCTGACATATATGGCCAGAGAAATCTTTGCTGGAGAGAATGGGCTCTGCATTGTGATGTTAAACAGCATCCTTAGTCTTTACCCACTAGGTACCATTAGCAACTACTCTTCCCCATTCCCCATTTAGTTAGTAAGGGTAACTAAAAACGTCCCCTGGGGGACACTGATCTAGAGCAATAGTAGCAGATGTTAAAGAGGTATGGAAGTGGATACTAGGTGTATGGCCAGAACACCCCTGCAGGACCAAGAGCTTTCTCTGCTGGGCACAGTAACTGCTGCTGGTTCACGGCTGCCTCCCTCTCCAGGAACTGCAGGCCAGAGTGCTGTGTCGCCCACTGTTGCGCTTCTTTCCAAGGCTGCCCGTGTCCGGTGGCTAGTTGATGGGGGCTGCACAAAAGCCCACCCCTGTGCCTTCACACGGGACAGCTCCAAAGTTTCTCAGAGAATTGACTAAGATATCTTGTTTGTAAATGCATCATTGTCCACTTTTTCCCTCTGCCCAGGGCTGCTTTCTTCCTTTCCCTACAGGTGTTGTTCTATAGAGCATTTCCCAATACCCCCCTGTATGCTAATCTCTGCTTTAGAGTTTGTTTACTAGGAAATCCAACCTAAGACACGATGATAAAATACTAAGTCTATATTGTTTGGCGGTATATTTGGTATTTGTGTTTTAAGTGGAATTGGGTCATTTACTGGGTGAATAAGAAGAAAATATAGATGAATAGAAGCGATAGCTGCAGAAAAATGCTAAAATAAACATCTTGTAAGTTACAAATCCAAACTAACATGTTAACCAAAATGGTACTGAATAGAGAATTCATAATAATAATAACAGTTAATAATTTCTGGGTACAAAGTGCCACAAAGTATGCTAAGTGCCACACACGCGTGCACACACACACACACACACACACACACACACACACACACACACAGGTTAGATCTGTCTCATCTTTTGAATTACCCTATGAAGTAGGACTTACCATTGCCATTTTGTAGGTGAGGAAACTGAGGCACGGAGAAATTAAGTCCTTTAATTAAGGCACACAGCAAGTAACTGATGTAGTTAAAAGTCAAACCCTGGTCCACCCAACTCCAGACTTTGTGAATTAGGGCCACGGCCCCTAAAAGGGCCCTGGCCCTATTCTTGTCTCCCTCTCAATCATTCTTCATATTGCTGCTAAACAGTTTTCTGAGATATAACTCTGTCCATGGTCTTTCCCAATGAGAACTCCTTTACCTTTTGGATTAAATTCAACCTCCTTAGCATGGAATTTAAATACAATGTTTTTCTTCCATGACCTGATTCTTGACTACCTCTCCAGCCTTGCCCCTTGCCTCTAAACAAAGCTCTGCACCACCTGGGGATGCTTTCTTTCTTTCTTTCTTTTTTTAAATTTAATTTTATTGTTGTTGTATTACATCCATCCCCTTTTTACTCCCCTCTGTCCCCTTCCCCACCCACCGACTCCCCCACAAAGTCAATCCCACTTGTTGTCCATGTCCATGGTTCTTCCATGCCAGTTCCTTGACTAAACTGCTCCCCTTCTTTGCCTCTTCCTCCCCCCTCCCCCTGCCCATTGAAGGTCTATTCACCTGGGGATGCTTTCTTATATAGCTGTATATAGAAACAGAAGTGTTTCACTAACCATACAGATGTTTTATTTGCCTACGAAATAACAAGAGCTACTATTTACTGAGTCTGCTATGTGCCAGACCCTGTATTCGGTGCTTTCCATTACATACACTGTTAATTTTACTCCTTACAATAACCTTAGGAAACAGACACTATTATTTTCATTTTGCAAGAAGCTAAAGATCACTAAGGTTAGGTAAAATAGCAAGTTAATGGCAGACCTGGGATATGAACTTAAATCTGTCTGGCTATTGTACTAAAGGCATTCATTAGATGTTTACTAAATTAAGTAGTTCTTTATCTTCTTCATTCTATGAACACTTGTAATGCACAGATGTAAACATGTGTCCAGAAGTATTTTAATGTCATAGATGCCTGACATTTAGAAACTATTTAAAACTTGTGTACCTACCTGCATGAGATCTTCAAGTCTCTCAACAAAAGAAATCTCTGCTTCAACCATATAAAACTCTGCCAGGTGTCTCCGGCTCTGAGAATTCTCTGCTCGAAATGTTGGACCAAAGGTAAACACTTGAGTAAAAGCCCTGCAATTCAAGATTAAGAGTATAAAAATAGGATTCATATGATTAACTTTAAGTATTTAAAATATTCAGTGAACTAATAAAAAACAAGTTTTGTGCTTCTGTCTTACCCACATATCCACACATTATTAGCCACTGTAATTCGCTAATGGATGGTAATAATAGTTTCATTAAAAATGTTACATTTATAGAAACCATTTTATCCTGAAGGAATCTGCAAATGCTTCACAAGCCCTATGGCTCACTAAATATAGAATTGTCAGCATTTCTGGGTGCACGCCACTGCAGCTGCCTTACGCAGCAGCAACTACATGTCACAGCAACCAAGAACCAAGTAAAGAGGAAAACACCACAGCCTAAGATGCCACACAGAGAATCTAGAGAGTAGTAGTTAAAACTAGATTTTCATGTGGATCAAAGTGTGCTAATTATTTTTCAAATATGTGGAAAAAAAAGAACATCAGATATGTACGGTGATTTACCTTGTTCAAAGCATGCCCAAGTTTTTCACAACTACCTGAGTGTTTCAATTAATGCTGAATGATCACTAAAATTTGGGAGTAAGTGTGGATTCTGAAGAACTCTGGATTTATTCTCTGGATTTCAAAAAGAACTACAGTTCAACAATCCAAACATGAATAAAAATTCCTACAGAAATAGATGCTATATTATCATTCTTTAACACTTATAGTCAGTCCCCTCATACAAAAACAGGGCAAAAACTGAGATTAGCTCAAACATATATGAAGTAATGAATATTGCCTGAGGACTACCTAATCTTTGAATTTTTAGGTTTTGCTAGAGCAAAAGAAGAGGTCTGGGGTTCTTCAGCTATTACCCTTAACATTCTTCACTGGTCTGCCATCAGTCAAATAACATCGAGACCAGAAAATGTAATGCAGAAAATAGGCTGTGAATACACATAATAGTTTTAAAAATTTTTAAAAAGTAGATACACTCTGGGAAATGAAATAGTAAAAATAATCATAGTGGAAATCAAAAGATTTGCTTTTTTTTTTTTTTTTTTCCCAAAAGGCCATTTCAGTTAAGGCTTACTTGGTAAGGAGCTTAGGAATTTATGTTTGGTTCTACAGCCACCTTCCTGAGACCATAATCAGCTGACCTCTGAGAACCTTAGCTCTAATGGAAAAATAAACAATAAGAACTCAAAAATATTACTATGGTAACCTCTCTCCCAAGATTCAGGTCCAGAGTCACTTACCAGCATGTCCCTGAAAACACTGAGCCTACCTTGTGGAAAAAGAAAACTCTTGCCATACTCCCCCAAATAAGAAACAAAAACAGTGAACAACCCTGTTTTTGTTTTTACATTTCCCCCAATTCTGCTAATCTCAGTTAATCCACTGAGTCACCCACACCACATCTCCCACCCTCCACCTCTTCCCCAACGCCCACATTTCCTGTATCATCCTGAGCACAAAATTTTATTGTTTACACCTAGGAAAGCTCTCTGAAATCCAGAGGCTGCTCTTTATCTCCACAGGTACTGACTTAGTATAAATAAACTCTTGTGTTTTGCTTGGAAAACTACAACAGCTTTTTAACTGGTGCCTGCCACCTGGCTTTCTTTCTCCAGCCCCGAACTACTATGGTTATATACAAATCTGATTATATCAGCCCTAAATTTAAAAAACCTCACTGTTCAGAGGATGAAATCCCCTACTGTTCAAAGGCTGAAACCCAAACTCCTAACGCTGACACTTCTTGTTTCATGAAGCTCCCTCTCAGGGTCCAGGGAGGACATCCCTACACTCATGCCCCTGGAGGCTGTCGGGCTTCTGTGCAGGTTGCTCCCTGCCCGCTAATGCTGACCTTCCCCCCCACCCTTCAACGGCAAATCCCACCACATGATCAAGTGTGCAGAGGATGTTTTTGCTGAGCTGTACACTTTGAACTGGATGGTTTTGTTAACCAAAGTCACTCTAATAAATTCAAGAGAAAAAAATGAGAAGAAAAATCCCAAACCAACAGCAAAATAATGGGGCAAATTCCCATTTGTCCTTCCAGACTTGGCTCAAATGTCACTTTCTCTCTGTAACTGTGCCATACACCCCCAAAATTCATTATATCCTCCTTTGTGTGACAATAACAGTTTGTTCATATATACGTTATACACAACATATTGCTTTGAAGTGTAATTATTCATTTCAGTATCTTCCTCCCCCAATAAACTCTAACATTTTCCACAGCAGGAATCATGTCTTATTCATGTTTGCATCTCCAGTGCCTCAGATAAAGCAGGTGCTCAAGTTGGATGAATGAGCACGAATGGTGATGACAGGCTTCCTCAGCTGTAAACTAGAAAACCCAGCATCCTTGCAAAAAGCAACAATACAAATATGTACAGAAAAATGCCCAAATACACAGGGTAGGGCAAAAGGAGGTTTGTAGGTTTACATTTGTGACTACAGCAAACACAGTTCATTCTTGTATTATTTGTATTATTTTCCATACAAACTGTAACCCTCCTTTTGCCCCACCCTGTATTTTACTGTGCCTGTTACGCAGTACCTAAAATGGGTTAAGCAATCTTTGTTGGTCCCAAACAATAAATTCAAAAATTAGAAAGCCTCACATTTCCAATATATGACTATGCAATCTCTACGTTGATTGGCAACAGTATAGCTAAATAAATAAAATAACGTTTCTTTCTGGCACTGAATCACAAAAAAATTGTATATATAGATGCTCACTAACAATAAAAACATATTTTGAAGTTTTCCTGGGTGTAAGCAGAAATGAGGGGAACTCGGTCAATTTACCTTAGGGGCTGGCCCTGGCTGGTGTGGCTCAGTGGATTGAGCACCGGCCTGAGAAATGAAGTGATGCTGGTTTGATTCCCAGTCAGAGCACACACCCAGGTTGCAAGCCAGGTCTCCAGCCAGATTCCCGGTTAGAGGCAGGTGAAAGCCATACATTGATGTTTGTCTCCCTTTCTTCCTCCCTCCCTCTCCCTCTCTCTAAAAATAATGAATAAAATCTTTAAAAATTGTTTTCCTTTGGGGACTCTGAGGGAGATTTATAAGAAATGGGCAGTTTCTGAAATAGAAGGAAGGCTAAGGAACTGCTTCTCAAAAGAAATATGTTATTTGTATTATACCAGCTACAAAGAAAACAATGGTTTCTAAAAGAACAACAAGTTCAAGTCAGGAGGGCATGTGCCTCTCATATGGCAATTCTATGTAGGATGCTCCAAAATGAAGAGCAATAGGGATGTTTTATTTAACAATGGTTAATAATTCCCCCTAGCAAAGCAGGATAAATTCTCTGGTATAAAACATAGGACAGGATCAGGGACTTTATTTTAACGATAGTAAAGATGAGGCTCTAACTGAGGCACCTAAGAGCTAAGCCTTATTCTACTAGGGTAAGTAAAAACTGATGGCCCTGGTGTTTCCTCTGGGTTAACAGAAAGAGAAAATGGGCCAGAAGGTACGTGGAAAAGTTGCCGAAGTCAGCATCCAGTCTTTAAGCAGATGAATATTTAAATCATTCAATACTAGGCACCCATGTCAGTGCCCGTGTTCTATTAGACAAGCAGTGACAGTGGTGGCTGCCATTAGCAAGTGCTCCTCGTGGGCGTCAGATGTAACTCCTTTATATTTAACTCAATATAGTATGTATTGTCATTTGTATTTTCAGGCTAAGAAACTGAAGTCCAGTGTCTGTTTTTCATAGACATGAACGCCATTTGCAGCAAGGCCTGGATCAGCCAACATTTAAACTAAAATCTGAGAACAAGGATATTTCTAAAATAAGATACAAAACCAGGTGAAAGGCCAGTGTTGCTGTGAGAAGAAACCAGCAGAAAAAGAAAACACTCAGCACTACAAAGCATTCTTGTGCCAAATTACGGAGAGGAAAGCTATATAAGGAACACTCATGAGCTTGCAGTCGATGCTTAAGATAACAAAAGTCCACTCAATACACACCAACCAAGGCAACCACAAAAATGGCTTTTTAGAAATTAAAAGTAGTTACCAAAAAAAAGTTCTTCAAAGGTCATTTTCTCCCTTGTGTAGAGTTTTACGAAGCCCTAAACTGGCAACTGGGATACTATGAAATGGTTACTGATTACCTGGCCATTTCTTCTCTCTAGCCCTGCAATTTAAGAGCTGATTTTCATATTTTGAAAGAATAGAGGAATTATTTTTCTTTAGCTGGGAAAGAACTTAATCAGCATAAGGTGGATCAACAACTTCCCTCAGGCCCCAACTTCCAACCTCCTATGACTTCTCTACTGTCATGTCAGTAAAGTTCATTGAACTGAAGTAAACTCACAGGCAGCTTTAAACTGGTTTTATTTACTGATTTTCTTTTCTTTTTTTTTTTTTGAGAGAGAGAGAGAAAGAGAAAGGGAAGGAGAGATGTAAAGGAGGACGAAAAGAGGGTGGAAGAGAGGAAGGGAAGAAAAAAGGGAAACAGTGACTTGTTCCACCATGTATTCATTGGTTGTTCCTTGTATGAGCCCTGACCAGAGACCCAACCTGCAACCTGGACAGATTCAGACAATGCTCCAACCAACTAACCTACCTGGCCAAGCCTAAACTGACTTCTGAAACAGTCTTAGTCAAGTGATATTCCCACCATTCAGAAAACAATAATCTATTTTACTACTCCTTTGTAGCTATTGGATTATCTATACCGTGACATACTTGGCATTCATTATTCCTACATGCCTAAGAGAGTGAAACACGCCCCTCCTTTTCAGCTTCCCCTTATTTCCATTGTGCCATCTCCTTGGTGGAAGGGTATGCAAGAGATGTAGTTCTCAACCATCAACTCATGTCAAGACGCCTTAGAGACACCTAAGACACTCTCAAATTCTAAAAATTTCTCCAGACCGTTATTGCTAAATATTTCTATAAAATTACTTTTCTTAACATCACCTAAATAATAGATTTGGAACTGAACTTGAGGCCCAAGCAAAATTTCATCTTAATTCTATAATGAAATTCAAAGTTTGCTAGAACCGGACAACAATCCTGCAAAAGGGAGTGCAGGGTAGGCTACCCATCTCTGAGATGACATCTGAGCTGGGAGAACGACATCCCAGTCAGGGAAACAAACACCAAGCACATGGCTTCTGAGGTAGAAAAGAGCCTGACCTGTTTAAAGGCTAACAGTAAAATGGTAAGAGATGAAGTTAAAGTGCTGGGAAGGCATCAGAACACATAGGACCCTCTTTATGAGCCATGACAAAGAGTCTGAATTTTATCTGATACGTCTTAAAATATTCTCTCCCCTTGAAATATTTAACACTGTAGTCTACTAGTTTTCTGCCTATTTATCTGACCTCCATCCGTCTCCACCTTCTTCCACCTTTTCTAGCTGTTCATTAAACATGAGTATTTCTCAAAACTTAGTCCTAGACTGTCATTGTTTCTCAGTGTATACAATCTCCCTAAATCATCTCATTGTAGCCAACGATTCCAGTTAGGTATTTGCTGGCATACAATTCACAAATGTATATTCGCCCAGGCTTCTCTAAGTTCCTGAAGCACACATCCATCTACTCGGTTGATTCTTTCACTTGTCACAAGCAGAACTCATCCTCCTCTTCTCCCCACTTTTTGGCTTCATTCTTCTTCCAATCTTCCTCGGTCAATCCTCCCATTAGATTATTAATAACACGATGTACTAGTGTTCAAAGTATCTTTCAAAATTAAAAAAAAATTGATATCTATAAATGTACTTATTTAATGTCCATCTCCTTCATTAAACTAAATTTCACAAGTGGCCTCTTCTAATTTTTGGTTCACTATAGTACTCAGTCTTAACCCACTGGTGATACACATTAGACAACTGAGATTTGTTAAATAAGCAAATAAGTCCTTTTCCTATAAAATATGCTGATACCCAAACCAAATGTCTAAAACAGCACTGGGATAAGGGTGAGAAAAGAGAAGAGGAAGGTGGTAAACAGAATATCAATTACTAAGCAAAAAAAAAAATCTTGCTATTCTTAAAAATAATTTTTCACAGAAAGCACTAGGAGATAACAGAATCTTTTTTTTTTGACAAGTGACTTTCCACAATTAATCTGTAGGCAACAAGTAAATCTTTTAAAAAGGACTAGATCAGGTGAACTTCTCTAATTAGCAAAAGTTTCACTTTTTGAGGAACTACAACATTGCTACATGAAAAAACTACCCTTAGTTTCATTTCATGTACATAGAGCAGTACCTGCTTCTTTGTCTTCTCCATGTTGGACACCAGCAAGTTAAAGTCCTGCAATGATGGACTCTCCAGAGGACAGAGTGGATATGAGGTCTTAGGAAATAGTTTTCTAAAGGGTCACAATTTATTAATTATTCTGACTGAATATTTATTCCCGTGTTTCAATACAACCTGACAATCACCTTTCCAAAAAAGATATACATTGTGTCAGCTGCATCTACTCTTGCTTAGGTTATCCCTCTTATATTTCTCATATTTAGCATTTCTTGTACTGAGGAACCCTTAAAAAACACACGTGAATACTTTCATTAAAGTAAGTGCACCACATGGTATTTACATGTTATTGAAGTTTATAAAGATTTCAAAGGTTACCTTTGTAAGGTCTGACCTATTGAGGTAGATGAGTCATTACAGCTTTGAACTATCAACAATTTTCTGTGCTCAAGTCCTGTACTGATGACTCACCCTTACTTTTTAAAAGTTATGTTAATGATTAAGTATTCTACAGACCTAAATTGAAATCCTGGCTTCTCCATCTATAAACTAGTCAAGTTAACTTCTTTGAGACTAAATTTATCCCTGTAAAAATAGGGTTAAGTACACATATATGTCATAGGGTTATTATAGGGATAAAATAGAACAAAATATGTAAAAAGCTTAACCTAATATACCTTATGGATATTATAGTATAACAAATGGATAATAGTGGCTCTTTTTTTGGTCTCCTTTTATGAAAGATTTACAGTTCTTGCTTGGTTAGTCTCAAGACTGGTTTGTTTTTCTTTTTTAAAGATTTTATTTATTATTTCCAGAGAGGGGAGGGGAGACAGGCAAAAAAGGAGAGAGACATTGATGGATGGTTGCCTTTCACCTGCCTCCAGCCACAGACCTGGCTGGAGACCTGGCTTGCGACCTGGTTATGCGCCCTGACTGGGAATCAAACCAGTGACCGGCACCTTATGTATTTTTAATTATTGGAGATCTCAAAGAGATTTTGTTTATGTGGATTATGTCTACAAATGTTTATCATTAAAATTGAGGAATTATAAAAAGTTTTATTAATTCATTTAAAAACAATGACAAACCCATATATCATTAAGAACATTTTAAAAATATTCATAAGAAGAGTAGAACTGTTTCACATTTTTGTCTCTTTCATATCTGACTTAATAGAAGACAGCTGGATTCTCATAACTGCTTATGAATGAAGTCTATTGTGCTGTCACATGTCATGAAGACTCTGTAAAACTTCACTGTGCATTCATGAAAGAAGGACAATTACAAGGTAAATACTGTCTTAGTATTATTGAAATAGTTTTAATCTCAAAGGGCTCCCCAGAGGGCCACAGGGAACCCCATACCAAACTTGGAGAACCACTAATGTAGACAATGGTTCTTAATGAGGAATGTTAACTATGGGCTTCACCTTTGGAGACTTCTATTCAGATAATCTAGGGAGGGTCCACAAGTAACTATTATGTGAACCCCTGATTAAGAAACAGTACTCTGCTTAGTGAAATAAGCCAGTCACTGAACGACAAATACCATATGATCTCACCCAACACAGAAGACTTATGAACAAAACAAACAAATGAGCAAAATAGAACCAGAGACATGGAAACAAGGAACAGACATTCAGTGTGCAGGGGGGTGGGGGGTGGGAAGAAAGAGGCAAAGAATGGGAACAGTTTAGTCAAGGAACTAGCATGGATGACCCATGAACATCCATGGGGTTGACTGCGGTAGGGAGGATTGGTGGGGATGGATAGGGGAGAGGTGGGGGAAAAGGGAATAAATGTGATACAACAACAGCAAACTAAATTTTTAAAAACAAGAAAAGAAACAAAGAAATAGTACTCTAAGGAAGTTGAGATTCCTGAGCCCAGAAATAAACTCAGGTCTCTACGGTCAATTAATATTGCTATATGGGATATCTGCAATTTTAATGCCTCTGTTTTCCTCTAGGACTTTTATGGTGGCACAGCTTATGTCTTTTATCCAGCTTGTTTTATTGGCGGGCACCTTTGGTACAGCACCTTGTTTCTCCCCTACTCCCTTAACTGTCAAGGAGTAGTTACATTTATATTCACTGAGCCATGGGAGCCAGGACTTGAATTACATTTGGCCCTCTGAAGGCAACCAGAAGGCTGATGTGGCCCTGGGTGAAAATGAGTTTGACACCCCTGCCTTAACTGATCAACAGCAGTGGTTCTAATACTTTAGCACTCATTAGAGTCACCTGGTGGTTGTTAAAGACAGCTCACTGAACCCCACCCTCAGAGTTTCTGCTTCAGTAGGTCCTGGTAGGCTTGAGAGTTTTAAATTTCTACAATTTTCCAGGTGATGCTCCTGCTGCTGGTCCAAGGAAAACAGTTTGAGACCCACCAATCTCTAGAGTGGTTCTCCACTTTGGCTGTGTAGAATAACCTATAGTGCTTCAGAAACAACCTTGATGCCCAGTTCCACCCCTACGCCAAGTAAGTCTGTTTTTCTGGGGATTTGAGTTAAAATACAATACATCTGCATTTTTTGTTGATAAAAAGCTCTCCAGGAACTCTAATGTGCAGTCAGGAACCACCGATCTAGACTAATTACCAATTATGATTGAGGTAAAAGGAGTAAATAATTAATACAAAAGGTGTTATTTCACTAAAAGAGTACCCTGTACATAATAGCTACAGACTATAAATGAAATTAAAAAATTTCTAATATTCCTGACAGACTCCAAATCAGAGCTTGGTTCATAAACAAAAGCACAAGGGGACCATGACTGACTAGAAACAAGGTGCTTTTAAAGGAGCTAACTTAGCCTACAGAAATAATGCAGAAAAATTCCTATTTCTCTCCATTCATTTCCCCTGAATTCTAGAAGAGGAGGAAGAGGAAGGGAATGAAGGGAGTTGGAAAAGGGAGGGAACAGAGGGAAGGAGGAGGAGAAGAGGACATACCCACACAGAATACAAAACTCTCTGGACTCAGTGGTCTTTCACCTGTTTACCAAGTAATATATGCAGGGATTTCACAGCTGCACTGTATACAATAGTCAAAGACATTCAATCCTTCAATAATTTTGCCTGCTTAGCCAGGCCTCCCAGCAAGATAGATTACAGAAGGGTGGGGCTAGTCTCCCATACACTTAAAGTGAAAAGAAAAAGAAGAAAAGAAAAGACAGGTTAGTCATCTCCCTCACTAGAAATGGGCAGAGAACCCAATGTTAGCCTTGCAGGGTAGCATGCATATAGTACAGAATTAGAGACATTAGACATTATGTTAGAGAAACATTAGACACAGCCACTAAATCACCATGCAAATAATGCATAACCTAACAAGGAATGAAAGAAAAGCAAATTAATATCACTCAAGCTAGTAAAAATAAAGTTCAAATTGTGAATTAAACACAGATATTTATAATCATTCCTTCCCGATACAATCTTAAAATAATAAAAAATAAAAGGAAGAAACAGGAAAGAGGCCTTTGGTGGACAAGAGATCTCAACAAATCTTTGAAAGCTAGAAGACGGAAAGTTGAGTGACGAGCAACGTGTCCAGGCTTGGGAGCCACAGCCTGCAATCCATAGCGAGCACACTGTGGCAGGAAGGAGGTGTCCTGCACACAGAATCCTGGGGAAGCTGGGGATGGGGAGTGCAGCGTCCTGGAGAGTTTGCGTATAGAACCATCAACCCCTCTCCTTGCTCCTGCCAGAATGCCTGGAAGTCAGATGTTCCCACCAACCATGGAACAGGGGGTGTCTTTCTCTAAAGCAGTGTCCTCAGAAGCATTACCACCTGGTAAATTTGTTATGGCACGGATCACTGGGCCCCCACTCCCGGTTTCTGACTTCAGCAGTGTTTGCCAGGGATCGGGGGAATGAGAAGTGGCTGCTAATGGGTAAGGGATTGCATTTTGAAGTGGTAAAATTAGATACTGATGAGGGCTGCACAATTTTTTGACTATAGTAAATACTATTGATTTGATTTAAAATCTTTTTTAGTTTTTAGTTTAGAGAGAGGAGAAGGGAGGGAGAAAGGAGGAGAGAAACATCCAATGGCTACCCTCTGTATGCCGCCCGACAGGAGACTGAACCTGCAACCCAGGCATGTGTGTAGTCTAGGAATTGAACCAACTCTTCAGTTTGCACTAAGCCACTCTGGCTGGGGTGGATTGTACATTTTTAAAGGGTGACTCTTATGGTATGTGAGTTCTAGCTCAGTAGTTGTTCTTAAAAAATCATTTACTCATCTGAACATAGGGTTCTCACAGAGGCTTACCAAATAGGCTTGAACAACTATAAAATGTCTCCCTTTGTCTTCCCTATGTTAAACATGCTGTTTCTTCGCCCATTTCTTTAGGCCATGAAGTCCAGATCCCTCTTAACCTGGGTGTGGTCTTAAAGTCAGACAGGATTCCAACTCACAACTGTTTCATATTAAGTCTAATGAAAGATTTTAAGCATTTGGAAGTAGGTAAGAAATAGGACAGAAAAACTAGGGAGTTTTCTAGCTTTTGATAATTTGATTAAATATAATTCATTCAAAGGTAATGTATTAAACACAACATAAGAGTACCAAAAGACATTCCATAGCCAAATATAGATACTATGTACGGAGTAACTTAAAGAGTATATACCATGAGATGCTCTATAATTATGGGGAGAAAAAAGTACTAACTAGATTTCTGTTGTTCCAAGAAAAGAAAAGCAACAGAATTCAAACCAAATATAACAGCTAGTGGTCATTAAATATGAATGACATTTTAAAATGCACTCTCATGTAATCATTCTACTGATAAGGTTACCTCTACATTCAATTAATCCTAGGCAAGGTGAAATTCCCTTGCTATACACTCTTCTTGTCATCAGGACAATTTCTTTTTATAGCAGCTAACACATTTCTAATATATTTAATGCCTATTTTGCTCATTAGAGTCATGAAGGTTGGGATCTCATCTGTCTTGTTCATCTCTGTATCCCAGCACCTAACCTAGTGTTTGGTACACAGTTGGCTATCAATTCAATTGAGTTTAGATTGACTTTTGAGCCCTGAATCAGGCATGTGATAGTAACTGAAACTACGAAAACAAAGAAGAACAAAATATAATTTGAGGAATTTATAAACTAATGGGAAGATATGCATAAAACCAGATAATTTTGAATATTTTTTTTATAAATAGAATTTAGAGAAACCCTTTTCCAACAGATATTTGTCTTCATTCTGTATTAAGTAACGTACAAAATTAAATAAAACTCAGTCCCTAAACTCAAAAGCTGAGAATCTAAGCCCTGGCTGATGGCTCCTTGGAATGGCGCCAGCCTGTGAATCCAAAGGTTGCTGGTTCGATTCCCCAGCCAGGGCACATAACCAGGTTGCAAGTCAGGTCTCCAGCCAGATCCATAGCTGAAGGCAGGTGAAAGGCAACCATACATTGATGTTTCTCTTTCTCCCTCTCTGTCTCCTTCCCTTCCTGTCTCTCTGGAAATAAATAAAATCTTTAAAAAAATTAAAAAAAAAAAAAAGCTGAGAATCTAAGCTATAGAGAAAATAAATCAATGATTTCAGTGTTGCAAAACAGGTAAGAATGAAGCAACTTGGACATATAGAACAAGGACATTTAACAAGAAAGACATGTGGTGGTGGTGGTGATTCTGGGTGAGATAATTTTAAGCCGAGTTTAGACTGATGAACAGGTTAGCTGGACAAAGGCATGGGAAAGACACTCTAAGTAGAAAAACAAGATATGCAAAAGAAAAAAAATATGTGAAACAGGATGATGTGGTTAGGATATTATATGCAGTTTTGGATAACTGAGGCAAAAGGAAGTGGAAACAAATGACTGAAGGAAAGCAAAGGGTGTGCTAAAGGAATTTGGAATAATGTTCACAGAGCTGCTTCAACAAAGGATGACGGTGTGTTTCATACATAGGCAATTCAGAAGGAAAATAAATAGATGTAGGGTATATGATGGTGAGTGTGCTTTTGAACATGTTGAGACTGCCACACAACAGCCGGCTGGAAGACATACCTGGCACCCTGGTTTACAGGCGGAGCTGGGCAGGGGCTCCACGTTAGCGGCAGATGTGGTTCCAGAGCAGCTGCCCTTGCTCGCCACCCCGGTACTTCCAAACCAGAGATTTAATTCTTCATGAAAACCACCAATTATTTAACTTGACCACTCTTTCCACCATCACCCTCTACTCCTATTTCCTCACGTAGCTCCTTACCAAAGCACAGATTCCTTTATCTGTTTGGAACCTTCTGTCCCTCTCTACTCCATCAAATCCACTTGGTAACACTCAACCGTTGGTTAACCCAAATGTTCATATACCTGATATTGTACCCACAAGTTAGTAAATATTCCCACTGTAAAGCCTTTGCACTTGCTGCTTGATTTGCCTGAAATGTTCATCTCCTACCTATATCATATAAATAATTGGTAAGGTGATAATGAATAAAGTTCCTGAGTCATTTATACCAGTAGTCTGTTAACCTGTATTTCTATCTAATCAGGTTAAATGTTAACATAAATAACACACAGTTAGGAAGTAATATTTCAGCTGAGCCTTAAGGAATGAGTTATGGCTGACACTCTTACCACAGCCACCGCCGAACAGAGTAAGTGAAGCTGTGAGGATTTCATGGCTTCCGAGCTCAGCATCTGAACTGGTGAGATAATCCATGGGAATGACTATGATTGCTCATACCAATCACAAAGCAACCAACTAATCCAACTGGAGTCTAATCAACTCAAAGTCTGAACTGATTGTCCCCCAAAACAGAAACAGCTATTTTTCCTCATTATAAAATAAACACTATTTTTTTTTAAATATGAAAAAAGAAAAGTTTCAGAGAAATAAAAATGAGTAGAGCTAGCCATTGCTTACAAATTGAATACTGGTGATTTTCCCAAATTATTTTCTACTCATACATACACAAGCGTTGTAAAAAAAAAAAACTTCAATTACACTCTACTTTCTGTTTCATAACCACACTTTTGTTTAACAACATGATGTAAAGCTTTACTATCAATTTTAATGGCTTTGCAGTAATTCATTGTTTGGTTGAATCACAATTAACCCTCAGTTTATTGCTAGGGTCTGTTACGTCCACTTTTAATTTTTGAGTTTCTTTGTTGGGAAGTTTAAACCATTTCTGAAAATTAGCATTTCATGACTTTTATACTTTCTTAGAGAATGCATTAGTTTCCTTGGGTAGCCATAAGAAGTTACCACAAACTGGGGGACTAAAAACAACAGAAACTTATTCTCTCGCAGCGGTGGAGGCTAGAACCTGAAATCAGGAGTCGGCAGAACCATGCTCCCTCTGAAGGTTTCTAGGGAAGCAGCCTTCCTTGCCTCTTCCTAGTTTCTGGTAGTTCCCAGCAATTCGTAGTATTCCTGGGCATCACTTCCATCTCTACTAATGTCTTCACATGGTCTTCTTCCCTCTGTGTGCTGAGACTTTGTATCCAAATCCCTCCCTCCCTCCCTCCTTCCTTCTCTCTTTTCTTTCTTTCTTTCTTTCTTTTTTTTTTTTTTTTTTTAAGATTTCATTTATTATTTCCAGAGAGTGAGAAAGGGAGAGAGGCAGAGAGGGAGAGAGATATCAATACATGGTTGCCTTTTACCTACCTTCTGCTACAGACCTGGCTGGAGGCCCAGGCCCGCAACCTGGTTATGTGCCCTGGCTGGGAATTGAACCAGCGACCTTTGGGTTTGCAAGCCAGTGCCTTATCCACTGTGCTACCAGCCAGGGCTCCATTGTCTTTCTTATAAAGTTACTAGTCATTAGATTTGGGGCCTTCTCTAATCAAGCATTTTAATTTGATTACATCTGCAAAGACCTATTTCAAAATACAATTTCATTCAAGGACTTCGTCCTTTGGGGATACAAATTTAAGTCACAGAGAACAGCCAAAAGACAGAAAAAAAAAATTTTTTTCCTAACCAAATAAAACACTGAACCTTTACATGAATCCAAGATGCACATGGGATTTCCTTTATACTGAAATATTTTGCTATTACAACATCCTAGAAATTATTTATAAATTACTAATTAGGTTAAAAAAGAGTACATTATTATGAAAATAGAAGAATGATGGATACCTAAAATAAATAATGGATAAGAGAAAGATGCATACTGACATAAATTATTACCATTATATCATTTTAAGTTTTCTCATTGTAGTACATAAAGCACCTACCTAAGAGAAATGAAAACATGTTTACACACATATTTGTACTCAAATGTTCAAAGTAACAATACTCATAATAGCCAAGAAGGAGAAACAACCCAAATATCCATTACTTACTGAATAAACAAATGTGGTATATTTATAATGGAATGTTATTTGATGATAAAAAAGAATGAAGTATTGATACATGTTACAACATGGACACACATTGAACATATTATGCAAAGTGAAATAAGCCAGCTACAAAATACAAAACAGGGATGGGCAAAAGTAGGTTTACAATTGTAATACAAATAAATAATACAATAAATATTAACATAAGAATAAACTGTTTTATGTACTTACATAGTAAATCTACTTTTACCTATCCCTGTATTCCATTTATATTACTCACAATGGGCAAACCCTTGCAGACATAAAGTAGATGATCAAGAGTTGCCTAGAGCCCTGGCTGGTGGCTCAGTGGATAAGGTGCCGGCCTGCGAACCCAAAAGTTGCAGGTTCGATTCCCCAGCCAGGGCACATAATGAGGTTGCAAGCCAGGTCTCCAACCAGGTCCATAGCTGGAGGCAGGTGAAAAAGGCAACCATACATTGATTTCTGTCTCTGTCTCTCTGCCTCTCTCCCTTCCCCACTCTCTAAAAATAATAAATGAGATATTAAAAAAAAAAAAAAAGAGTTGCCTAGGGTCAGAGGGATGATGGGTAGTGAGTATTAAAAGCAAAAAGTTTCTTAGGGTGATAAGGATATTTGTAAATTAGATTATAGTGATGTTTGAACAACTCTGAAAATCTATTAAAACCCACTGAATTGTTCACTTTAAATTGGTGAAGTTTATGGTTTGTAAATTATCTCTCAAAAAAGTAATAAAAGAAATTAAGTTTGCTATGCTTAAATTCATATTAATATTAAAATAAAGTTAGTCTTCATTATTCCCTTATTTCCCTTCTCTAAATTATTCATTAAGATGGCTTAAGAATATGTATAAAGAATAAGGTCCATCCCTGGCTGGGTGGCTCTGTTGGGTGGAGCACTGTCCATATATGAAAAGGTTGAGGACTGATTCATGGTCAGGGCTCACATACAGGTTGCAGGTTCATATCTAGTTGGGATGCATACAAGAGCTAATATTAATAAATCCATGTTTCTCTCTCACATTGATGTGTCTGTCTCTCTCTTCTGACCTTCCTCTCACCCCTCTAAAATCAATAAACATATCCTTAAGTGAGGATTAAAACTAAAAAAGAATAAGTTCCATTACCCCAGATGGTAAATGTGACTATTTTCTAGGTATACTGAAGGTTAATCAATCTTCTTAAACAGACATTTTGGTTGTTAGTCATTTTTCTCTAGTATGAAGTTTCTTTCAACATTTTTGCTTACGTATCTTTACAGAACTGTCAGAACATTTCCTTAAGAAAAATTCCTAGACAGGATGTAATACAACAACAATAAAATAAATAAAATAAAATAAAATAAAATTCTTGGTGAATGGGTAATTCTCTAGAGAGGCAATGCCTATTTATATTTCCAACAGCAATGTTTAAAACAAAAGCATCAGTTTTATCCTGAAATATGCTTGACTTCAGAGCTTAGGGGGAAAAAAAAAGCCTAATAGGGAAACACCTGCAACAAAATGCCAAATAAACAAAACAAACAAAAACAAAAAATTATTTAAAACATTTCTAAATACATTAGGCTGAGCTTTCCTCTAATTCTGGCTTTAACTGATAAGAAATGGAAACTTTTATTAGATGACATTTCTTAATTGTAGGTTTTACAATTTAGAACATTTTGAATTCTCAGAATGAGGGAATATAAATTATATTTGTAGGCCGAATGTAATAAAAACACTTAAAAAACACTGTAGGTTCTGGCTCTCTGAGCAGCACCGTGGCCATCAGAAAGAACAAGCACCTTATAAAATTTGGCAAAAAAGATCCAAGAAGGAAGTGGCTGATCCATTTTCTAAGAATGATCGGTATAATGTGAAAGCTCCTGCTATGCTCAATATAAGAAATATAGGAAAATCACTAGTCATGAGAACTCATTGAACTAAAATTGCATCTGGTGGTTGTGTTTTAGAAGTAAGCCCAGCTAATCTACAGAATTATGAAGTTGCATTTAGAAAAATTAAGCTTATTACTGAGGATGTTCAGGGCAAAAACTGCCTACTAATTTCCATGGCATGAATCTTACCCATAACAAAATGTGCTCAATAGTCAAAAAATAGCAGACTATGATTGAAGCTCATGTGGACGTCAAGAAACCAACGGTTATTTGCTTTGTCTGTTCTGTGTTGGTTTTACTAAAAAAACGCAGCAATCAGATTCAGGAGACCTCCTATGCTCAGCATCAACAGGTCCGCCAAATCCAGAAGATAAAAGATGGAAATCATGATCCAAGAGATACCAACAAATGGCTTTAAAGAACCGGACAATAAACTGATTCCAGATAGCATTGGAAAAGACAGAGAAAAGGCTTGCCATTCTATTTATCTGCTCCATGACATTTTTGTTAGAAGAGTCAAAATGCTGAAGGAGCCCAAGTTTGAACTGGGAAAACGCATGGAGCTTCATGGTGAAGGTGGCAGCTCTGGAAAAGCTACTGGGGTTGAGATAGATGCTAAAGTTGAATGAGCTCATGGATTTAAGAACCCAGTGTAAAAACTGTTTAAAATTCAGATTTTTAATGGTGACAAGAAATTTTATTTGTGATGAAAATAAAATACAACAAAATAAAAACCATATTACAGCTCTGTCTGCTGAGGATTGGAAACAATAATCCCCCCATAGCAGCAAGGTACCCAATGACTAAATCTTGGTTTCTAAATACTCTTTTGTCATGGAAGAAACCAGAGCTCTTTGGAGAAATGGCTGATTCTAGGGCTAGGATAGGAAAATTAAAAAATAAGCCTGGGAAATTGCCAAAACTTGGAAGCAACCAAGATGTCCTTCATTAAGTGAATGGATAAACTGTGTTTACAACGTTACAGATAATGAAACAAAATGTACTAAAACAAAATGAACTATCAAGATATGAAAAGACATGAAGGAAACTTAAATGCATAATACTAGTGAAAGAAGCCAATCTGAAAGGCTATATACTGTATGATTCCAATTACGTGACATTCTGGAAATGGCAAAACTCTGGAGACAGTAAAAAGATCAGGGGCTAGGAGGGAGGGAAAGATGTATAAGAGAACAGAATAACAGAATAAGAATAACAGTGTTTTTAGAAAAGTGAAACTATCCTGTACGATACTAAAATGATGGGTATTTGTCATTATACATTTATCCAAACCTATAGAATATACAATACCAAGAGGGAACCCTGATGTAAATACCGGCTTCTAATGATGATAATGTGCCAATGTAGGTTCACTATTCATAACAGAACAAATAAATGTATAAACCAATCAATCAAGTGGGATATCTTAACAGTACCAGAGAATAAGGAAGTACTCAAGAAATAAAAGGATGGGGCATGTCGAGGGATCCAAGAGTCAACCTGAAAGACTTCCCAGCAGCTATAAAACTAAAACAGTTTTAACAACAAAATAAGTAACACAGAATTGAACTATAACCGAAACTATAACATAAATATATATGTAGACCCATCCTGAAATAAATGATTACATAAATAAACACACAAAAGTAAAGAGACAACAAATCCTCCATACAGAAGAATTCTGAATACTCCTACCCCTAGGAGGTCGTGTTTAATTTCATCTCCCACTTCCCAGTCATCATTCCCACCTCCTGTAAGAACAGACTAGAATAGTGACTTACTTCCAAAGAATAGAGCCGAGAAAGGGACAAATAGTACATTTTCAGTGGAGAAATTTCGCAAATACTACCTTATCCAAATAACGAAACTTAATATCACCATATGGATATCAAATGCCCCATGATATGATGTGATGAGAACATTTCGTCTCTGTAATGTTCTTCCCCCAAATCCATATAACTCTGGTCTAATCATGAGAAAAACATCAGACAAAACCAAAATTTTGCAAGTCACAGGAAACAAGAAAAAACTAAGAAACTGTCACAAACTAGAAGTGAGTAGGGAAACATGACAATGGGTGAAATCCAAATTAGTTAATAGTAATGTACTAACACTGCAGTTATAGATATGACAAATGTACCATGGTAATGTAAAATGTTACCTATGAGAAACTGGGTGAGAGGTATAATACAAAGTCTGCATTATCTTTGCAACTTTTCTGTATTTAAAAATTATTCAAAAATAGCTTATTTAAAAACAACAAAATTAACTTTTAGAATAGAGCCATAAACCTATTAAACTGACATGGATATCCCTTTGGAAAATGTTAACCTTTTAAATTTAACTATCATTTATTCCACTTTAAAAGTCTGTTAATAAAATTTAAGAAAAACAAGGCTAAAGGAAAAAAACCAACAATTTCTTATTGGAGATTAAATCCGAGACATGATGTACTACTGTATATTAATAGTCCTAGAAATATGCATATTAAACTGGGAACATTTGGCTGACATTATTAGAAATACTCCATAACACATTAAAAATACAAAAACCTAGGCAAGTGGGGGGTAGCCAAACACTGATGTCTCCTTCCTTCCCTCTCTGCCTCTCTTCTTTACCCCCTCTCTAAAAATAATAAAAATCTGAAAAAAAACCCCATAAACCTCACATTCTGCCAATTTAATCTTCTGTCAAGTTTTACTGTACACTGTGTTTGGTTCATTGTACTTTACTGGGAAAGAGGGAACATATTTAATCCACTAGTGATATTATAATAGAGAAATCAACATTTTGTAAATTTACATCTTTCACGTATTATGTATGACCTTCTAAGGGGAAGATAGATAACTTAATAAATAAAACAAATTTATAGATAAAACAAAGGAATATTGAAAGGATGTTGAAAAGGTTATCCAAAATTTGTATAAGGCCAAAAGGTAGACAGCATGGGGACAGAGACCCACTCAGAGGTTATTTAATTACTTGGAGGAAGGTTACTTGCTCAATTATTCTAGTTACTATTAAATACCCCAGATTAATAAGAGTTACATGTTAACTTACAGATTTTTTTCCAATAGAGTTGTAAGTAATTTCCCACAGATAGAACACAAAATTCCAAAGGTGGGGGTTTATTGGTCTATAGGGCATAAACCAGTTTGTAACTAACCTAGCACTCTTCTTCTAAAATTCCTTTATCATCTATGAATACACAGCTACTAAAATCTTTGAAGTAGCCTTACTATTTTGTTTACTCAGCAATAAATTAGTTAAGATATTTGATAAATGTTAACTTTATATTTGTATGAGGCATATCTTATTTTTTTAAATTATATTTGGCAGGCATAGGGAACTGGTCAATTACTGGAAGACAGTCTTTTCAATAAGCGATGATGGGAAAACTGGATACATGAAAAAAATGAAATTGGATGACTTTCTAAGATCATATACAAAAGTAAATTCAAAAATAATTAAAGACTTTAATGTGAGACCTGAAACCACAAAATACCCAGAAAATATAGGCAATAAACTATCTGACATCACTCTTAGCTATAACCTTTTTTGCTATGTCTTTTTGAGCTGGTTAAACACACAAAAAATAAATAGATGGGATTGTATCAAATGAAAAAGTTTATGCACAGTGAAGGAAAGCATGAACAAAACAAAAATACATCCTGCTGAATGGAAGAAGACAACTCACCAGTGATACATCCAATGAGGAATTAATATCTAAAATATATAAAAAATTCATACAGCTTAATATCAAGACAAACAAACAACCCCAAATAATCTGATGAAAAAATGGCCAGAGGACCTGAATATAGACATTTCTCCAACATCACTAATCATCAGGAAATGCATATTAAAACCACACTGAAATATCATGTCATACCAGTCAGAATGGCTATTATTAATAAATCAGCAAACAACAAGTGTTGGCAAGGATGTGGAGAAAGGGAACCATCATACACTATGGGTAGGACTATAAATTAGTGCAGCAACAATGAAAAACAGTATGGAGATTCCCCCCAAAATAAACAGACTTGGCATATGACCCTGCAATTTCACATGACCCAAAAAGCATGTATGAATGACTTGTAGACATGAACAACAGTGAGGGAATTGACTGTGGGAGTGTGGAGTGGGATGGCCAGAAGAGGGCAAAGGGGGAAAAATTGGAACAATTGTTATAGAATAACAATAAAAATGATAAAAATAAAATTGAAAAATAAGAAAGTGAAAATACTAATTTGATAAGACACGTGCACCCCCTATGTCCACTACAACATCCCATAGCCAAGATACGGAAGCAATGAAGCTGAGCATCAACAGGTGAACAGAGGTGAACAGAGACAAACAAGAGGGGATATGAGATCTGTCCAGAAAGCATCAAGCCAGTATCAACATAACTAAAGCAGTTTGCAAGGCCAATTCTTTCAGGACAGACCTCGTTTATAGGGATGGGCAATAGGTTTACAGTAATTAATAAAGTACTTACAATAATTAATAAATAATGATACAAAAATAAACTTTGTTTCACGTACTCACAACTGTAAACCTACTTTTGCTCACCCCTGTATAATACACACAATGAAATACTACTCAACAATAAAACAGAATGAAATCACGTCATTTATGACATGGATAGACCTATACGGTATTATGCTAAGGAAAAAAAGTCAAACAGAAAAAGACAAATACTACATGATTTCATTTACATATGGAATCTAAAAAATAAAATCAAAACAAATAAAACAGAAACAGATCCATAACTACAGAAATAAGCTGATGGTTGCCAAAGAAGAGGGGGTGAAGGGATAAAAATCAAATAAAATAATTTAGATTAAAATATAAAAATTACACTATACATCATCAGGCATTAGGTACTTTCTGTGACATGCCTGACAAGGTCCTCCCCACATACAGCTGTGCAGATCCTACAATCTCACAGGGACATTATGATGATAGTTTTTCTGTACAGTATTCTAATCATATTTTTCAATTTTTTGGTTATTGAAATTACCAAATAAACATGAACACTATTTTATTTTACTTCCCTTGAGTTCTTCCCCTGTACATTTTAAGAGCCATTTCTTAAAGAGATTTTTAAGTCTCAATCTCTCTATGAGGAAACAGAGATATATAAGACTCAGAACTTGTTCAGTCAGCATTAAGAAGTTACCCACAATGGACCCAGAGAGAGAATCCAAGACGGAGGTGTAGACAGATAGGATGCATTTCCCTCCACAACCAGAAATGGGTACATCTACCTCAAAACTAGAGATAACCGGGAAATTCCAGAATATCGAGCTGCAAAGAAGTCCAACAAACAAAGGATGTAAAGAAGAAATACCCGTCCAGACAGGTAGGAGGGGTGGAGCCAGGACAGGGAGGACTTGGTTTGGTGGCAAGGCAGCTGCAGCAGGATGGCAACTGTGGCCAACCAGTGGAAATCAAAGTCACAGTAGGGGCACCTGTTGAGTGACCTGGCACCAGATTAGACTGTGTGGTTCACGATTCTAGCAGCGGGGGGAAATAAAGCCTCATTGCTCTGACTGTGAAAACCAGTGGGGGCTGGGGCAGAGGAAGAAACTGCTGGTCTCTCAGCAGAGTCCATCTGCTTAGAGGCCTCCATGGTCTTGAAACATCCACAAACTCACCCACTCTGGGAACCATGGCCAGGGAAACAGCTAGAGGCACCAATCTGCACGGGAAGTGGAACAGGTGCTTGGAAAAGGGGCGCGTGCTGAGCAAGCAGCAATGTTCCCACTCAGACCCTCCCCACGTACAGGTCACAATGTGGTGAAATGACTTGCCCACCACTGACAAATACCTAAGGTTCTGCCCCTTACAACATAACAGGGGCGACAGCTCAACCTAAGACACAATGGCAAACACAGAGGCCTGTCAAGTTAAGGAGAAAGAGAAGTATGGCTCAAAAAGGGGAACAGATCAGGGTCCTAGTAGGCAAACTAAGTGACAAAGAAATAGCCTGACAGTTTAAAACACTGGTGATAAAGATGCTCACAGACTAGACAGACATGCTTAAATATGGCAAACGCAGAAGGGAAGAAGTGAAGCTAGGCTAAATGAAACAAAGGAAAATACACATGAAACCAATGGTGAAGGGAAGGAAAACAGGTTTCAAATCAATGATTTGGAACATAAGAAAAATAATAAACAGTCAACCACTACAGAATGATAAACCAAGAACTGAAGAAAAATAAGGCGGCTTGGGAACCTCTGGGACAACTTCAAATGTGCCAACATTTGAATCATAGGGGTGCCAGAGGAGAAGAGGAAGAGCAAGAAATTGAAAGATTGTGTGAGAAAATAATGAAAGAAAACTTCCTAAATTTGGCGAAGGAAATAGATATACAAGTCCTGCAAGCACAGAGTCCCAAACAAGCTAAATCCAAACTGGACCAAACCAAGACACATCATAATTAAAATGCCAAAGGTAAAGAAAAAGAGACGATTTTAAAAGCAGCAAGAGAAAAGCAGTTACCTACAAAAGGGTTCCTATAAGACTATCAGCTGATTTCTCGAAAGAAACCAGGCAGGCAAAAAGGGACTGGCAAGAAGTTTTCAAGGTGATAGAAAGCAAGGACCTGCAACCTTAATTACTAAATTGCAAAGCTGCTCATTTAGAATGAAAGGGCAGATAAAGTGCTTCCCGGACAAGGTAAAGCTAAAGGAGTTCACCAACGCCAAGCTATTATTATGTGAAATGTTAACAGGACTTATTTAAGAAAAACAGGATCAAAATTATGAACATCAAAATGACAACAAACTCAAAACTATCAACAACAGATCCTAAAAAACAAAAACAAACACAAACTAAGCAAACCACCAGAACAGGACCAGAATCCTAAGTATGGGAGTCATTGGGAGGATTATCAGCATGGAGAGGAAGGGGGTGAAATGAGAAAATTCTGCAGGAATTAGGAAACACAATTGCTGGGTACAGATAGGGAGAAATTAAGACTAATACAGGGAAGGGTGAAATCAGAGAACTTATATGCACAATCCATGGACATGAATTAAGGGGGGTTGGGACTGTGGGAGGGAATGGAGGTCTTGAGTGGAGGGGAGCAAAGAGAAAAGAATTTGGGACAACTAACAGAATAATCAATAAAATATATTATAAAAAATAGTAATTACCCCAAAAATCACAGAATGTAATATTCAGACAGGAGTTTAAAAATCTTCCTGCCAAATTTCTTGCTTTATTTTTTATTTTTTTAACACTTTAAAACAAAAGATTTTATTTATTATTTTTCAGAGAGGGGAAGGGAGAGAGGAAGAGAGGGGGAGAAATATCAGTGTACAGTTGCCTTTCACCTGCCTTGCAACCTGGTTATGTGCCCTGGCTGGGAATCAAACCAGCAGCCTTCGGGTTTGGAGGCTGACCAAATTTCTTGTTTTAAAGAAAAGAAAAGTTGGAGCCCTGGATGACTAGCTTAGTTGGTTAGGGCATTGCCTTGATATGCCAAGGTTGTGGGTTCGATCCCTGGTCAGGGCACATACAAGAAACAACCAATGAATGCACAGATACGTGGAACAACAAAGTGTTATTGCTCTCTCTCTCAAATCAATAAATAAAATAAAAAATTTAAAAAAAGAAACAAAGTTGGGCTGAAAGGGTTAGAGTGAATTTCCGGAGATTTGAGAGTCACTAAGATTAATGTGATCTGGCTTCTAAGACTTTCCAATTTGTCACAAGTCTCTCCTGGTGGCTTTATAGGTTAATTTTCTTTATGTAAACCAATCATTCATAAATGTTTTTCTATTTGATCCCATTACCTTTCCTCTTTCAATTTTTTATTGAAATAGGCTAATTCCTGATTCAGGTGTGAGCTATAACTTTTATTTTCATAATATGATTTCTTATACTCAAATTTTTATTATTAAAAGAGTAAAATTTAAAAAATCATAGCTTCATATTTCAAGTGTTACATTTTTCACTAAAAACAAAAGTCTAGAATAATATGATTTTTTAAAGTAAGAAACTTGAATATTGTCACATCAATCTGCATATATTTTTGGTGAATCCAAGTGGACTAATAATAAACACAAATTTCAATTTTTAAGGCTTCAGTATTGGTAAAGGAGGCATTATTTCACCCTCACCCAACCCATAATCAGTGGTGCATTAAAGCAAAAGAGAAAAGAAAATTCTGTACCCTGACATCACTTCCAGGTGAAGTTGTCCGGAGACAGTTAAGAAAGCAGGAACATTGAAGAAATTCTCTTCAGGTACCTTTAATTTGCCTGAAGGCTGCAAATGAAAAACACAAACCGCAAAAAACTATTACATGCTTTGCTCACTTTTCCCATTCACATATGTGCCACAACTAAAAATCATAATGCAATTAAACAATATGAGGCCAGGTCCTTCTTACAAAAATATAGTTCTCAGTACACACCTACAAGAGAAAAATGCGTGTTTGGGAAGTTCACTCCACATTTTCCAAACATACAACAACAAAGTACATACTTCTGTCACAAAATAAATTTCTCCCTAAAACATGATTCTGAGTGAGGGGCAAACCACGGCAAGTGATCATGAACTTAAAAATTTTAATGTAATTATAGAATCTCTTAGAAATTGGACCATGAGTAAGATTTAATTTTCTTAAGGGAATAACAGACTCTTAATAATAACAGCCTCTAGGACTGTTATTATTAAATTATTAATAATGCTCTTAATACAGGTTTTTATAAATACGTTATAAGCTTTTAAATACATTATTTAATTTTCACTACTACTAGGAAATAAGAGCTGGACCTATCTTAAAATAATAAATAATTAGGGTTGCAAGCCAGGTCTCCAGCCAGGTCCATAGCTGGATGCAGGTGAAAGGCAACCATACATTAATGTCTCTCTTCCTCTCTGCCTCTCTCCCTACCTCTCTCTCTAAAAATAATAAATAAAATATAATAAATAAATAGATTAAAAAATATAAACTTAAAATATGGAGTGATTATTTCATTTGAAATGGGTAGAAACAGTTAACTAACATTTATTTATAACAGTTAAGCTAAAATGTTACTTTCAGGTTAAACACAATTTAAATAGTATAATTAAGAAAGTTCCTGGATCAAGTTATGACTATTATACCAATTATTTTTTGAAAGAAGCTAGCTAATTTACCAATTTTAATTCAAATTGTGCATTTATTTGAAAATGTTTTATTGTAATGGTGCAGTTACTATAAAAGTAACAAAGTCAACTTTAAATATGCCATAGAGGATGTAAGACTCCTTTTAAGAGAGTTAGTACCAAACACTGAATTACATAAACACATGAAATGAAGGTATCTTATTGAATTCCATTGGTTATCCTAAAAACATTTCATATCATATATAGATATGCATATGTATGAATGAGAAGTCTAGTGTAAAAATTATCAGTTGAAATCATTCACTTATTTTGTAATCACCTACTGTTTCTCAAACCTACTTTGACATTGGTTTTAAATGTCCTTTCATAGGTTTTATTTTATTTTATTTTTTAGGATTTTATTCATTATTTTTAGAGAGAAGGGCAAGGAAGGAGGAAGAAAAGGAGAGAAACATCAATGTATGGTTGTCTTTCACCTGCCTGCAACTAGGGACCTGGCTGGAGACTTGGCTTGCAATCTGATTATATGCCCTGACTGGGAATCGAACCAGCGACCCTCAATCTACTGAGCCACATTAGCCAGGGCTCCTTTCATAGTTTTTAATAATGATAATATACTGACATTAAATTTCTCAAATTTTAGATTTTATTGTTTTCAAATATTTATCAGATTATTTTTATAAATTAAGTTTTCTTGGGATGATGTTGGTTAATAACATTATTTAAGTTTCAAGTGTACTATTGTTGCTTTCTAAAAATCCATCTTTAAAATACTATTATCACTGAAAGAATATCGTTTCTAAGGACTTAAGTACTCAAAAGTGAACTACCTGACTTAACATGTGTTAGGATTTCAGAATAAAAGATATTTTACTGATATTTCTTCACTATTTACTAAATAATTATTTTTCAAATAAAGCCCCATTAATAAGATTATGCTTTTTCCTTTTCTTCTCCTCTTAGTCTATAATTTGCAATAGCGTTTTATACCAACTTCTGTCTTCCTATATGTATAAAACATGTCTAGCTTTTATGACTAGATTTTAGTCTTACATTACTTGCATTTGTATAGAATAAAATCTGATCTTTCTACATCTCTTAAATCTAACTTATATCTAAAAAGGTACAAACATATCACTACTTCATTATGCCTTCCAATGTCGTATGGAATATGTATACGCTGAAATTCAACTACTTTTTAAAGGAATTACTTCCTTTATTTCTCCTTTCTATTACAATTAATGCATTACGTTAATTTTGAAAACTTTTGGGTACATTAAGTTATACTACTTATAAACTTTATTTCAGGATATTAAAGGGACTTCATAAAATATTTGTTTTTAAAAGTAATTGCTGAGAGTCATAGCAACAATAAATGATAATTCTGAAGGTCTATCCCTCCACAGAAAAACTTTAAAAATCAGTAAAAACCATCAGAATCAATGATGGGAAACTGAATGAAAAGGAAACTTTAAAATGGTAGACTCCACCCAACAGCAGCAGACTGCACATTCTACTCAAGTGCACAGTGGGATTACCACACACAATATTTTTAGGAGTCTCAAGAACAGTTAAGAATGGTTGATTCCGGGGAAGGAAACTAGATGACTGGGGAACAAAGTGGGATGGAATCCTTTTCTACTGTTAAAGGGTACCTTTTGAACTATGAACTACATTAAGTATTCAAAAAATAAAATTAACATAACATTTTTTAAAAAGTTGGATTCTGAGGCATTATCAGTTAAGTACTCGAAATAAACACTACCCAAGTTTTGTTTCCTGTGTATTCTTTATCATATAAACAGTGACAATTTTATCTTTTGTCCTATAGAAGCATGGATTCCTTTGATCAGCATCAATAGCAAAACCAAAAAGTCAAGGACAAAGTATAGAATGACGAACATAAGTTGTCAGAAAAGCCTAACACTGCATTACTTAAAATGAAGATATTGAGTTAAAATTCAATAGTTGGTGCTGACCAAAACAAGAGAAGGCCAAATGATGTTGTGTTTTTTGAGTAATGATTGAGTTTATACCTCTAGGTATTCGAAGCACCTAGCCCAGTGCCAGAGGCAGTACATTATTTTTCCCACCATAGATGAACCCGACCATAAGATGCACCTGGTTTAGAGGAGGAAAACAAGGAAAAAATATTCTGAACCAAATGATGCACTAAAACATTTAATAAAATATAACAGCATAATATTTCAACCATATAAAGTGAACAGCAGTCAACAGCAGTATTAAGTATTATCATCACTGTTATTAACAAATGTGGAGAGACTTAAAGGTTCAAGTACTCTTCTAGTTTTCTGGGAACCCCAAGAACTAATCATCACTAGTGTCAGAATTTATGAAGCTCAGTTGTTCACAATCACTGATATCACTTTCTACACTATCTTCATATATGATGCTATCTTCAGTTCCATCTAAGGCATTACTAGTGCCACATTTTTTGAATGACCATACAACGGTTTCATCCTTCACTGAGTGCCTGGGTGTTTTCACCCATTCACACACTTGAGTGATAGTGGGCCTCTTCATTCGTTCAGTAGGTGTCAGGTCATGATTACCATCCATTTGTTCCACTCTTTTCGCATGAAGACTTTAAATGGTTTGTTGATGGAAATGTCCAGAGGTTGCAACTGGCTGGTAAGACCCCCAGAAATTACAGCTAGATGAGTCTTCTCTTCTTTAAAGCTCTTTTTTGTGGTTTTGCTAACATGTGCTCTAAACAGGTCAAGTGCTAATAAGCCTCATACCCGTTATTGTTGTCAGCTGATTCGACAGGTCAGCGGTTGTAGCTGGGAGTGTCAGGCGGCTCTCTGCACTCTCCCAGGTCCCGGGTGATGGGCAGAGGCAGATGGCAACTGACCAGACACCCTGAGATTCAGAAGTAAAATGGGACATTTAAGCGCCCCCAGGGGTTTCACATGGGCCTACCGCTTCCTCTTCTAATGGCTGTCACCACCACTGACAGGTCAGGTAATACACAACATGACCTGTGATGCAACATTTGCTCCATAAGACATACAGACATCCCCACTTTTTGGGAAAAAAAGTATGTCTTATGGAGCGAAAAATATGGTAACTGTTCCATAAATGCTTGTTGACCAAAACAAGTGATGTAAAGTGTGAGCAGAGGGGGTTAGCCATCAGGGATTGGAGGAGACAACAGTCTGATGAAAGCATGTGTGGCGGCACATTTAGCCATAAAAGGTACTAGCAAAGTGTCACAGCTTTGCTGATCTAAAAGTGCAGTTAGTAATTTGTTTTCAAACAGAGGTACTAATAAGCAGGTAGTCTACCAGAAAGAAATTATTTCCTATATTAACTTTTAAAGATTTTATTTATTTATTTATTTATAAGCGAGAAGAGAAGGGAGGGAGGAAGAGAGGGTGAGAAACATCAATGTGTGGTTGCCTCTGGCCTGCAACCCAGGCATGTGTCCTGGCCGGGAATTGGTTGATAGGCCAGCACTCAATCCACTGAGTCACGGTGGCCAGGGCTATATTAACTTTTATAACTATACTGCTTTTATTAGTTTTCTATTACTTTTCTAGTAGTAGAGCTGTAAATAGGAGTTTACTGTGTTTTTGTTTTTTTTTTAAGATTTTATTATTTTTTAAGAGAGGGGAAGGGAGGGAGGCAGAGAGGGACAGAAAATTCAATGTATGGTTGCCTTTCACCTGCTTTTGTTTTTTTAAAAGATTTTTTAAATTATTTTTGAAGAGAGGGGAAGGGAGGGAGGCAGAGAGGGAGAGAAACATCAATGTATGGTTGCCTTTCACCTGCCTCCAGCCATAGACCTGGCTGGAGACCTGGCTTGCAACCTGATTATGTGCCCTGGCTGGGGAATCGAACCTGCGACCTTTGGGTTCGCAGGTCGGCACCTTATCCACTGTGCTACCAGTCAGGGCTATTTTTTTATTATTCTCCGTACTATTTAGTATGTTAAAAATTAATTTAAAGCCCTGATTGGTGGCACGGTGGATAAGGCACCAGCCTGTGAACCCAAAGTCGCTGGTTCGATTCCCAGTCAGAGCACATAACCAGGTTGCAAACCAGGCCTCAGGCCAGGTCTGTAGCTGGAGGCAGGTGAAAGGCAACCATACATTGATGCCTCTCTCCCTTTCTGCCTCTCTCCCTTCCCCTGTCTCTGAAAATAAAAATGCAAAAATCTTAAAATTTAATTAATTAAAAAAACATAAACATTTACAGGTTTAAAAATGTGCAGCATAGTACTGAATGATCACTGCCAGTGTCAATACTTCTCATTTCCCTATTTTCCTCAAGCATGAAATAAACTATTTTGTATTCAGTTTCACTGTTCTTGTTTTGCTTACTTCTATTCTGTAAAGTTTCATTAACAGTTGCCGTATTTTACCTATCTGATGCATTAAATAGTCTTATGGCTGCCCTGTGAATGTAATTATTACCTATTTCTGTAAGAGAAAATGAGTTCTAAGATCCAAAATAATCCACTTAAAAATGAACTTTCCAAATGAATAGATTCCTCTGTATCTTAAAGAAAACAAGATAACTAAACATAAGAAATAAAACAAAAATGAAAGTACTTTATGCACTACCAAAACACCATACTGGCAAAAATCACTAAGTATGATGCAAGCAATGAGATAACAAGCATTCTTGATGGTTATTGTTCAGAAATATTTTTTTCACAATGAACCAAAGCTCTGATTCCAAACATTTATTTCAGTGTTCAGCACTTTAAAAACATACCTTAATATTCCTTTGTATTCTACTATTTCTCCCAAATAAGGGAAAATATTCAGGGGTTGGAAGGCATATGTTGAAGATTGGATAAGAGTAGATGAATGTGTACCATAATTATAAAAATCACAGTAATTACTACTGATATGTTAGAAATACCAGAAATCTGCGCTGGCTGGTGGCACAGTGGATAAGGCACCTGCAAACCCAAAGGTCGCTGGTTCGATTCCCCAGCCAGGACACATAATCAGGTCGCAAGCCAGGTCTCCAGCCAGGTCCATGGCTGGAGGCAGGTGAAAAGCAAACATATATTGATGTCTCTGTCCCTCTCTCCCTTCTCCTCTCTCTGAAAATAATAAATAAAATCTTTTTAAAAAACCCAAACTAGAAATCACCAAAGCATCATCATGCTGGAGAAATATATATATTGTTTATATATATATATATATTGTGAACAAATATATATACTGTTATCTGCTACAATGTAAATAAAAATTCTTCTACTTATTCCTGGTTAATGCAATTAAATGGCCACTAAGATGACTTAGCGTGACTTACCTCAGTGATTTGAGATACTATCTTTATATATTACTACATAAACTTGGATCTATTTCTGAGCTTTTAGTTCTACCCCATTGGTTTGTGTACAATACCACACTATTTTAATTTAGGGAATTTATAGTATATTTTAATTTCTGGTTATTCAAGTTCTTTTGATCACTGTATTCCTTAGCATTAACATGAATGATGACTTTCCAAACTCTCTCTCCAGAGAGAAATAAATTTGTTTCATCTCAAATATATGTATCTCCCATATTTCCAGGCCATACTGTTAGAGTAGAGAAGGGAAACAAAGGCAGGCCCTCAGTGTTGCAGGGAACAAAGAACCTAACGGAGGCGGCTAGGAGCAGCGGGAGACATGCCTCGCCTGCTGGCTCAGCAGCCCTGGGCCTGGTCTGATAACACTGCCAGGTGTTGCAGCATCACAAGAAACGCCATGCTAACAAGGGAGGAGGGCGGTCCTTGAAATTCTGTGTATCCTTTCCACTATCTGGGAAGGAAAGCCTTTGAAACTGCTTTCACCCCAAGGCCAGAGAGGCAGGAGAGGATCTACAGTACCCAAAGGTTTTCATTAACTGCCTACCTCCCATCAGGCATGCACAATGAACAAATGGAGCCTGGAGCAAGATAAGGATTCAGGCTAACAGACCTTCACACACACTTAAGTTTAGGTACTTATGTCCTCCCAAAAAAACTGGCACTACCTTATCTGACAATCAATATGTAACTTCTTCATCCCCCCAACTACATCTCTGTCCTCAGAACAAAGGACTTGCTCACTTGGCCCTTTTGCCACAAGGGGAGGGGGTTGTGGCCTTGCCTCCCAGCTTCTGTCCATGTTCATGGCTTTCTTGACCCTGTGGCCACAGGGCCTCTGGCCAGCCTAGGGCAAGCTTGCCATCCAGGCCTTTGGCCACCCTTACTTTTGCTCTCTCATTTACTAATAAACTTTGCATGTGTGCTAACAGGATTGCTCATTTATAATTCTGTATAGCATTAGCAAGAAGAACCAGAGTTTCTCTGATAACAATACTTCAATTTATTTTTCAATTGAACAAATATTTACAGTGACTACTATGTGCCTGGTAGTAGGCTAAATGCAGGGTTATGGTAACGAATAAGAGACAATGTACCTAAGGAACTACACTATTTTTTAATTTCATGGGTTAACACTGTGAAACAAAAGATATTTAATATGAAGCTTTCACCTTAAGAGGTTTTGAAATTTGAGAATATGTCTGGAGAAGATTACACAAAGTCCTAATTTATTCACTCATTAATCAATTTGGATTGTTAATAGCCAGAAGGAACTTACAGAAATTTCCCCAAGTTTCTTACTCTTTCAGGTGTATTAACATTCCAAAAATAACTGGCTCACAGATTCCTGAAGGAATTAACTGCTGCTCACTTTAGTAGCTGAGGGTCGGGTTGGGGGTGTATGAACCATTGCTTCACAGAAAATGCTTCGAAAGCAGTGTTCTGGCCAAGCAAACTGAAAAGCCAAGTCAGTACCACTACATACCTATTAGAATGGTTAAAATTCAGAACACTTAAAAACACTAAACACAGTTGAGATGTGGAGCAACAGAAACTCTCCTTCATTTCTTTATTGTTGTTCTATTACAGTTGTCCTAATTTTCTCCCATTGCCGCCCCCGCCCCCCAGCATATCCCCACCCTGTTGTTCATGCCCATGGGTCATTTATACTAGTTCCTTGACTAGATCCTTCCCCTTCTTTCCCCCTTTCTTCCCCTCCCCCACCCTCTCTGGTCACTGTCAGTCTGTTCTTTGTTTCCCTGCCTCTGGTTCTATTTTGCTCATTTGTTTTGTTCACTAGGTTCCTCTTAAACGTGAAAAATCATAGGAATTTCTTCTTTCTGCTGTGGGTTGTCCACTGTGTAAATGTGTACTACAATTTTTTCGTCCACTCATCTACTGATGGGCACTTAGGCTGTGTCCAGCACTTGGCTATTGTAAATAACACTGCTATGAATATAAGGGTGCATAGGATTTTTTGAGTTGGTATTTCAGGGTTCTTTGGGTATAATCCCAGCAGTGGACTTGCTGGATCAAAAGACAATTCCATTTTTAATTTTTCGAGGCAATTCCATACTGTTTTCCATAGCAGCTGCACCAGTCTGCATTCCTACCAACAATGCACTAGGGTTCCCTTTTCTCCACATCCTCACCAACACTTGTTTATTGATTTGTTATTGATGGCTGACTGGTGTGAGGTGGTCTCTCATTGAGGTTTTAATTTGCATCTCTCTGACGACTAGTGATATGGAGCATCCTTTATGCCTATGGGCCCTCTGTATGTCCTCCTCAGAAAAGTGTCTGTTCAGGTCTTTTGCCCATTTTTCAATCGGATTGTTTGTCTTCCTGCTGTTGAGTCTTATGAATTCTTTACTTATTTTGGAGATCAACCCGTTGTCCAACGCATTGTTGGCAAATGTTTTCTCATATGGTTGGTTCTGTTTTCACTTTACTGTTTTTTTTCATCTGAGCAGAAACTTTTTAGTTTGATGTGGTCCCATTTGTTTATTGTTTCCTTTATTTCCCTTGCTCTAGGAGCTATATCAGTGAAAATATTGCTGTGTGGGGTATCTGCAATTTTACTGCCTATGTTTTCCTTTAGGACTTCTACAGTGTCATGACTTAACATTTAAGTCTTTTATCCACCTTCAGTTTATTCTGCTGTATGGTATAAGTCGGTGGTCTGGTTTCATTTTTCTTGTATGTTACCTGTCTAGATCCCCAACACCATTTGTCAAAGAGGCTATTTTTATTCCACTTTATGCTCCTGCCCGCTTTGTCAAAATATTAATTGAATATAGAGACCTGGGTTTATTTCTTGGCTCTCTATTCTATTTCCTTGACCTAAATGTCTGTTTTCATGCTAGTACCAGACTGTTTTGATTGTAGTAGCCTTGTAACATAGTTTGGTATCAGGTATTGTGATTTCTCCTAATTTGTTCTTCTTTCTCAAGATTACTATGGCTATTTGGGGTTGTTTTTGGTTCCATATGTTTAAAATATTTGTTCTAGTATCTGTGAAGTGTGTCATTGGTATTTTAATGGGGATTGTGCTGAATCTATATCAATTGCTTTGGATAGTATGGACATTTTTTAAAAAGATTTTATTATTTTTAGAGAGAGGGGTAGGGAGAGAGACATCAATGTAAGGTTGCCTTTCACCTGCCTCCAGCTATGGATCTGGCTAGAGACCTGGCTTGCAACCTGGTTATGTGCCCTGGCTGGGGAATCAAACCAGTGACCTTTGGGTTCGCAGGCCAGTGCCTTATCCACTGTGCTACCATCCAGAGCTGGACATTTTTAATAATCTTAATTCTTCCAGTCCAGGAACATGGTATATGCTTCCATTTATTTGCATCTTCCATAATTTCTTTCATTCATTTCTGACAGATATGCAAAATGATACAGCTACTTTGGAAGACAATTTGACAGTTTCTTATAAACTAAACATACTCTTGCCCTACAACCCAGCAATAAAATACTTTGTTATTTACACAAAGGAGCTGAAGTCCACATAGATGTTTATAGTAGCTTTATTTACAATTGCCAAAACTTGGAAGCAACCAAGGTATCCTTCAATAGGTGAATGGAAAAATAAACTATGGTAATCCAGATAATGAAATATTATTCAATATTAAAAAGGAATGAGCTATCAAGCCATGAATAGTTATGGAGGACACAAATGCATATTACCAAGTGAAAGCAGCCAATCTGAAAAGGCTACATACTGCATGATTCCAACTACAATTGACCCTTGGATTGTGCGGATCCACTTATACATGGAATCCTAAATGGGTTGTTCAAGGGCTGACTGTACTTTCAACCATGGTTGCGAATTCACCCATGTATGTGGAAGGTGAACTTAAGTTATACACAGATTTTCAACTGTGCAGTGTGGGTCAGCATCTGTAAACCCCACATTGTTCACGGTTACCTGTATATCATATTCTGGAAAAGGAAAAACTATGGAGGCCATAAGAAGATCTGTGGCTGCCAGAGGTTGGGAGGAGAGAGTGAATGGGTAAAACATGAAGGGTTTTAGAGCACTAAATCTATTCTGTATGACACCATGATAGCGGATACATGACATTATATATTTGTTCAAACACATGCACAACATAGAGAGCAAACCCTAACATAAACTATAGACTTTGGGTGATAATGTTATGTCAGTATAGGGTAATCAACTGTTAATATGTGTATGTATCTGTGGGGGCAGGCAAGGTACATGAGAAATATTTATGTCTTTGCTCAATTTTGCTGTCATTTAAAAACTGTTCTAAAAAGTAAAGTCTCTTTTTAAAAAGCCAGTCAGCAGATGGATCTCTATGATCAATATGCTATATTATTTATTTGCCAAGATAAATGATCTCATTCCTACCAATCTCAGCAAATATAAACAAGAAAAAGAACTCGTACAGAATACCAGTAGCACCGGCAAGTTGAGGAGGTTGTTTGTATTCATATAGGGCACAACGTGATCTTCACTCTGACTTCTTTACTGCAGAGATAAGACTTAGAAATAGAAATGTAGGGATTTTTTGTTTTTATTTAGTTTACACTTTGTAAACATCCTCAGAGGCTTCAGAATTAGATGATAAACCAATAATTAAACACCCAGGAACATGGCTTACTTATCACTACATTATCTAAAACATTCCTTATTAGCAAACTTGAAGGCATAATATACTAACAATAAGGAATATAATCACTGGATATAAACAAAAAATTCAATTTCCAAGATTTAAGTTAAATCTCTTAAAAAGGCAGTTTTTGATGCAGGAGTTGGCAAGGTTTAAGGCATTTTAAAAATTAATTACTTATGAGACAATAGTATGCTTCTACTAAAAGTATTAACTAAACTACTACTAAAAGCCTGCTGATGTTGTTTCTTTTCTCTAATTTTTCTATTGTAATATACAATATACATGAAGAAAAGTACCGAAAATGTACAGCCTGATGACTTATCACAAAATAAATGCCTATGAGATGGCTACCAACATCACAAGACAGAACAGTAACATGTGACAAACCCCTCGTGCCCCTACCTCAATAACTCCTCTTTCTTCCCCAAAGGCAACTGTTAACCTGACCATCAAAACATTTTATGACTTTTCTAAGAAGAGTAAACTAAGCCCAAAGTTAACACAAGTGAAAGTTATCCAAGTGAACATAAATTAAATAGAAACTAAAAAGACAATAGATCAATGAAACTAAGAGCTGGTTTTTTAAAAAGATAAGCAAAATAGAAAAACCATTAGCTAGACTTAACAAGAAAAAAAGAGAGAAGGCTCAAATTCCTAGAAATGAAACCTGCTCATACTGAATCAAGAAGAAATAGAAAATGTGAACAAACCCCTTACTGGTAAGGAGATTGAATCAGTAATCTAAAACTTCATCATAACAAAAAATTGAGAAGCAAATGGCCTCACTCTTAAATTCTACCAAACATTTAATGAACTAATAACAATCCACTCAAACTCTTCAAAAAATATAAATAAGAGGAGGGAACACTCCCAAACTCTTGTAGGGGGCAGTAGGCAGCATTACCCTCAAAATACCAAAGCCAGATAAAGACAAGAAAAAAATAAAAAACAGATCAATATTCCTGAATAACATAGATGTAAAAATCCTTAACAAATATTAGCAAACCAAATTAAACAATACATTCAAAGGACTCTACACCACAGTCAAGTGTGATTTATTCCTGGGCTGCAAAGACGGTTCAACATCTACAAATCAATCAATGGGACCCACCATATTAACAAAATGAAATCTGAAAGGCATATAATCATCTCAACAGGTGCAGAAAAAGAATCTGTCAAAACTCAACATCTTTTCATGATTAAAAAACTCAACAAACTGAGCTTAGAGGGAATGTACCTCAACATAATAAAGGTCATATATGATTAGCCTATAGCTAACATCTTGCTCAATGATGAAAAGCTAAAAGCCTTTTCTCTAAAATCAGGAATAAGACAAGGATGTCCACATCTCTATTTTTATCCAACATAGTACTGGAAGTTCCAGCCAGAGCAATGAGGCAAAACAAACAAACAAATAAACGAAACAACAAAACATCTACATCACAGATGAAGAAGTAAAACTGTCACTATTTGCAGATGACATATTATGTATAGAAAGCCCTAAAGAATCCATCCAAAAACTGTTAGAATAAACAAGCTCAATAAAATTATAGGATACAAAAATCAATATATAAAAATTCATTGGTTTCCATGCACCAACAACAAACTATCAGAAAGGTAAAAAAAGAAAACAATGTATTTTGTATGTTCAATGTGACAAAACAGGAAGTACACAGAAAGCACCTGTGCTGTGTAGTGAAGCACAAGTGTCCAGAGGAAAAGCACTTTTGCAACTGAGCTGAAAATTGAACAAGTTGCTTTATCTCATGGAGCACCAATTTCACCTGAAAGAGTGACTGACATAATTATTCAGTCTGGATATCTGGTTGACTTACTCAAAACTGAATGAAGGGAAAATTGACAGCATTTTTGCAATGATAAAATGTGAGCTTTCAAGCAAATATTGAGATTTTGAAAAATGAGAATCTACCTCTGCGAGCTTGATAGCTTCCCAATCTGGAAAATTTTTTTTTGGATGAGCTTGAGAGTGATATTAATGAATGTGATTTTTGATATTGCATAATGGAATGTGTCAGCAATAAAAAGATCTGGTAACTCAGATTACCAACAATATCCAAATAAATGTACGATGCTACAATATTATGCAATCTTTAACCAATTATGCATTGGTTAAATATCCACCAATTTTAAGCTAGACCAAAGGATTTCAATGCAACAGAGTATGAAAAGATGAAAATATATGTTATAGTAAGAACTGGTAATAATGTTCCAGGCACAAGCAACAGCCAGCAGAAAGATGGGTACATTTTAATGAGTACAGATTCTACACTGTATCTAATTTTTAAGAAACTACTATTTGTTGAGTTGTGGTATTGTACCTAAGAACAATAGCCATAATTATCTGAAAAGAATATTAGAATTTATTTTTTAACTACATATTTATATTAGGCTAGATTTTCTTAATATACTTCACCCAAAACAGACTGCAATGGATGAATGCAGACAGAAGACAATCCAGATAGATGTCTTACATTAGCCAAACATTAATGAGATGTGCAAATATATAAAATACCACTTTTCTCACTAATTTGTTATCTTTCCTAGAAATAGTTTACTTACACTAAAATATAATGAGTTTATTATTTAATTTGAAATGAAGCGGTACTTAAAATTGTCTATTTTGATTTCTAATATGGCAAATACTAATAAAACTCACATAAACAAAAGCTCTCCATAAAAAATTATTTCATAATTTTTTAGTGTACAAGGGTCCAGGGAACAGCAAAACACTCTGTCTCTCTCAACAGGAAGCAAAATGAGTTTCTTAACATAATCAAGGACTAAAGAAAGCCTTAATAAATAGAAGGTGTCCATAACCCTCCAATCAAACCTCGACCTTCCTGCAAGAGTAATCTTTATAAAACTTAAATTTTGCTTACTTTGAAAACAGTACAAAAATTCTTTGATGGTCCCCCATAGCCTCCCTTGAACTAATATAAAAGAAACTTTATTTTCTGGCATTTACCTTCTAAAGCTTCCTCCTCTAATTCATGCTCACATTGTACACTGTAGTCATGTTCTCATTAACTTCTGTGTCTCCATACACAGTATACTGCTCTCTCTCCCCATAGATTGACCACTCTGTGCTTAGCTAGGAAAGATGACCTTCCTATGTACTTTCATACTAACTTCTATACATGTGCATTCATTCATCCAGACACAGTACTAGACTGTGGAGACAAAGCAATGAATCAGACAGCTCTCTTTGAGAGCTTACATGGCCTAACAGGGAACAAAGAAAATGAATGTAAAGAAATAAGAAGGCCCTGACCCATGTGGTTCTGTGGATTGGGCGGATGTCCTGCAAAGCTAAAGTTCACAGGTTCGATTCCTGGTCAGGGCACATGCCTGGGTTGCTGATTTGGTCCCTGGTCGGGGCATATATGAGAGGCAACTAATCAATGTTGCTCTTTTCGTTCTTCCTTCCTCCCCTCTAAAAAAAAAAAAAAGAATGAAAAGAAACAAGATGTTGGGATGAGTTAAAGGTGGGGGGAGTGGGGAGGGGCAGCTCTTTGAAGCACTGACATGCAAGGAGAAACCTGAAAGATGAGAATGCATTTGTCACACTCTGTACTGGAAAGAATATTCCAGGTACAAAGAACAGCTATGAGATCAGGAGGTAAAAGGGGGTTTCATCTAGTATTTGAGGAGTGGAAGGTGGGTGGGTTATTACTGTAGCTTGAGATCAAGCTTGGACAGAGCGTTAAAGATCCCGTTGGACAGGGAGGCAAGAGTGATGTTCTAGCATCTTTATAAATCATAAGGAGTTTTGATTTTAAGAACACAGAGTAACACTGACATATTTTAAGTAGGGTTGTGGCATGGTATGTATTAAGATTACACTAGTGTCTGAGTGGCGAATAGGTAATAAGAGAAAAGACAGTATCTTAAATTAGACAGGTAACATTGGAAATAGAAACAAAGGGATTGAGAATTTCTGTTTAGGTAGTTAATAGAATGTATTGATAAATTAGACATGGGGTTAGAAAAGGTGGGCAGGGGAAGCAGGAATTGTTTCATTTTCAGTTTTTTTTTTAATTAAAAAAAATATTTATTTTCAGACAGAGAAGGGAGGAAGAAAAAGAGGAAGAGAAACACTGACTGGTTATGTCTCACATGCCCCCCACTGGGGGCTAGTCCCTGACTGGGAATTGAAGTGGCGACCTTTTGGTTCACAGGCCAGTGCTCAATCCACTGGGCCACACCAACCAGTGCCATTTCGAGGTTTTTAAGCAACTGAGTAGGTAGCAGTAATTTTTACAGAGATGGGAAAGATGAGAAATAGAAAAGGCTTTGGAGGGAAGAAGTCAACAGTTATATTTAAGACATTATGTTTGAACGTATATTGGACATCACAGGAAAAATGTCAAATACGCAGTTGCTTCTACAAATCTGCAGCTTAGAAGGAGAAGCTGGGGCTAGAGATAAAAGTTTGTAGTTATCAATATTTTAATGGTACACAAACTTGTACCCATCTCACCTTGGAACTGGGTAAGATGACCAGGGGAATGATTATTATAAACTAGTGCTGCTAATTAGTGATGATAATGCTCCTTAGTCAATAAATATACTGGAAATCTCTAGGGGCATTCAGTGGGCAGGAGTCAAGGCTGTCCTGCAATATGCAGAAAGTCTTAAATAACTAAGACTTTTCCTGCCAATCTCCCAACTTTCTAATGTTCTACAGATTCATATAGGTGATGGGTATAACATTATCAACCAAACAATACAGATTGGAGCTGCCTGATAAACACACTCATTACTTTTCTCTAGTTTATATATTGGGCCTTGGTGTGAGATTTTGTTTGGAAAAGACTTCTAAGCAAAAATATTTGAAAACCACAATGGATGATTTAAAATTCCCTCTCACTCTTAATATTATGACTCGACTGACATTTCCTAGATTATAGAGTTTATTAGTGTAACTGAAAATTCTTTACAACAGAAAATTCTTCTTTTGCTAAGTTATTCTGTCACTGGAAGACAGAAAATGCAGAGCCAGGAGTAGGGAAACCATGAACTCCTAAAAAATTTAAAATGCGTGTATCCCAGTGAGTTTTATCATCATGGGGATCTAAAATCCTCCCTGTTTCTTTGAGGATTTCAAAGAAAAAACTAAGTAAATATTTTGAATTGCTCTCCAGTTATCTGTTCTCACAGCAGAATACAGCTGAGTAGTTTCAAAATCTGAAGGGAATGAAATAGAAAAACCCACCACAAAAGTCTGACTCTGCCTCCATGTAAAATATGCAGTGGGGACAGGGTAAACAGCAGTTAATGAAGAGTGGAAAGGAATATAGTCAACAATGTAAAATTCACTTAATTTCCAGAGTTACTGAAAGCACCCACATCCTAGCTTATTCTCTTTTACTCTCTTTCCATCTTCTATTTTGTCCCTCCACCCCCATATTTTTCCTATTCTGTTTACTCATAATTCCAGAAAGAAAGAGTTGAGACCAGAATGCATCAGGATGAAGCATAGCCCAGACACCTAAAAGGTCTAAAATCAAAATGGTGTGCCACTGCCCTGTTTATCCTAATCTGCAATTTCCTTTGAAAAGCATGAAGGAAGAGTACTCACCATGTAAGCTCCACATAATCGGTGACTATCCTATTTTCTTCCTTTACTCCAATTAAGGTTTTTAAGAGGCTATGCTTTTTGTGATACAGGTGATAAACAAAGAATCTTTGAAGAAGTTGAAAACTCAGTACACATATACATACATATATCCCTAAAACTTAAAAATGTTATGTTAAACATTAAGTCAAACGTTATACAATACCAGTTTTTCGCAAGACTATTCAAAGAACACAGATTTTTCAGCTTCTAGGATAATCGTGTTCCTAATATACCAGGTTGCTTCCCTATTTTTTCCTGTGCAGAAGAAATAATGCTACAGGGTTCAAAATGCTTTTATAAAAAAGACTATTACTCTCTCCTAAATATGAAATTATGACCATATAAAACAAAACATAGGAACTAAATTTGTCATAGAGCCCCCAAAGGTTTGCGGTTGGGTAGTTCTGTGCTCCCCATCAAGTTGTATCTCAAGGGCGGCTGCCACCATGCTGCAGAAATGGCCCTGGCATGCCGTCAGACTGCACCTCACAAGTAAAAGCCAAAGCCACGGCAAACAGGCTCCATAAACTGCTGTCTACACTGCTGGCTGGGTATGTTAGTTTTGAGATTCCCCTATTATTAACAAGCCATCTAAGTAGGCCTTTCACGGATCTAGTAATTTCTAATTCAGTCCAGTTTATGTTTCCACATTTTCTAATGGCTACAAATGTGTGTGTAGCTTGGTGTGTGTGTACACTGAACTTCTGGTATAAAATTAATCTTTCTTAAAATAAGGATCCATTTACATTCCAGGACACCCACTAACTAGAACACCCACTCTCAGCCAGCCCTGAGAAGGCAACTACGTGATGGGCGGGAAAGGAATTAGGAGCTCAGACTGTTTGTACACAGTCTGCGTCCTGCCGAGCAGTCTGACAGGGTGAGCGTGAGCACGGTGAGAACTCGAACTCGGGAAAGGGGTCTGGAGTCTGGGACAGCAGGGAGTGAGGCTCGGCAGGACAAAAGGGATTCTTTTTTTTCTTTTGGGGGAGAAACAATGCAAATTGCCAAAAGTCAGACTTGCTGCTAAATGTGAAGGGGTGGGGGGTGGAGTAACAAACATTCCCTTCACTATAATTCATAAAGTATTAATTTTGGCTTATTAGTTGTCAGGCTGGGGTTACAAAGGTGGATATTATATGGTCCAAGATCATTAACTATTTTCTCACCCCATTTTCTAGCCCATTCCGTAAGAAGGGACATCTACTGCCAGAGTTAAGCCTCGTGAAAATGAATAAAGAAACCTCATTTAAAACGGAGTATGGAAACCATAAAGGGAGACTGCACTGCATCTCACATAACCAGCAGGAAGAAGGCTATTTCTTCCCTTCTTGCCTTATCAACAACTACTCTCTCTCTGCTCACTGCCAGTAAGAAACTGCCAAAACTTCAAACTCTTGTTCTCTTACCAATGGACTCCTGTTCAAAACAACCCTCCTCAATTTCCCCCCAGGACTCAATACCAGCTCACCTCGCTTTCCAGCTTACCTACGTTCACCATAGCTTACATGTCCCAAATTGCAATTCCTCTGTTCCAAATAAACTCATTTGTTACTTGATAACCTTTGTTGCTTACTATTTAAGGGTGTCAGTCCTACACCACTTCTACATATCAACTAAATGAATATTTTCTCCCACCTATTGAGATGAAGGAAAAAGTGAGAATCTTGGGAAGAAGTTGTAAAAGGGAAATGTTCAAGTAGTCATAGCAAATTTGAAATATTATTTATCCAAAAAAGTCTTCTTTTAGCCCTTTCTGTTTATGAAGCATTGGTTTCAAACCTTTTCTTCCCCTTTAATACCAAAAAACTTTTACTTTGTTCCCTTTCTATTCTTACAAATTGCTACCAAGACCTAGTGCTTATCACTCACATCTAGATTTCATGCCAATGGCCTACTACCTCCTCCTCTTCTACCGCTTCCTCTTCTAAACTAGTTCTGCTGCTTTCATCACGTGTTTCCCATGCTTACAATCCTCACTGGTTCTGTAGAATGTTCTCTACTTTGTCTTAACCTACCATACTTTTTAGGGCTTCTTCCCCGTTATTCCCCATTAAAACACTGAAACATAGAGATACGTATTAATAATCCCCTTCAAACTCAACTGATCTTGTTTCCCCTACTTTGCCTTAATCATTCCTTCTTTGCTTATACTGTATTTTCCTCCTACACATGTCCCTCCCTCCTGAGAAATAATACCAATCTTTTGTCACTTTATCATATACTACTTTCTAATACTATTTACCATTGTAGGTACCCATTCCTCAACTGGGCTATAAGTTCCTTCTTGGTAAGAATTATTTTATAGTTCTCTTATCCCTCTGAAATAACCTGGTTATCACTAAACACAGAAGGCATTCAATATTTATAAAACAAAACTTTACTAAGCATCTTGAATCCTTATCAAATGTCCTTCAGTGAAATTTAGTCCCTTATTTCCCACACCTCCTCCTCATGGAAAAATTGTATCCCACCAACATTTTCTTGCAGTTCATGCATGAAGCAAAGCAAGTTATTAATACTTGGAACAAAGGGGTTCGTTGTCCCTCACCTCTGGCTGTGGTGTTTAAGGACAATCTATTATAAGACATACTGACATAAATTTAATCACTTTCATGCCATTCAAAAATTATCCAAACAAAGACTCATATCATTTTGGGGGATCAAAGTGTCTCCTGAAATCGACAATGCCACGGACTGCTTCCTTCAAGGATGGCATCGATAAAATAAATGGCTGATTTCCAACAAAAACCCGTTCCCCAAAACAATTCAATGGCACTGGCCCTAAAGAGTGTATGCTCAAAATGCTGTCTAGTCTATGAAGCTGACATTTTTCTTTTCATTTATGAGAACTTAATTAAATTCTAATTTCTGAACTAGCATCATGAAAGTTCATGTTAAAGTGAAAAAAGGCAATCTGCCTTCTGTTTTAATTAATAATGGAAAAAACTGTTTGTAGGAAAAATAATCTCCACTATATTAGAAGTTCAAAGGTCTCTAACAGAGGTGAAGTAGCGAACATTGCTTATGGGAACACACAAGGGTAAAGATAATTTTTAAAAAATATGCCCTGGTATTGACATGTATAAACTACTTTCTAACTATATCCAGGATCCAACCACATTTTAAAATGTATCACTTCAACTCTGGTCTAAACCACTGTCATCCGTCCACTTGGATTTCAACATTAACTTTTAACTCTTTTTTCACTTTCTGTGCTTCACCGCCCTCTATTTACTCTCCATACAGCAGCCAGAATTACGTCATTAGGACATAAGTGAGTTATGTTATTCATTTACTTAGAACTTTCTGACTTTCCATTTCTCTCAAAGTTGAAGTTCTTACAATGGCCTGCAAAGTCCTATACTGGAGGTCCTTGGTAGGAATATTTCTCATTGTAACATTTACTAGAGAGAGGTATGGAGTTTAGTGGATATTTACCAGAGTTTCAAACATCCTTTGGAATATCTGTGTTAGTGAATGAGATGAACTTAGTTTTTTCAATATACTCTATAAATTTTCTGGATTGATCCTCCGTGTAAATTAAAGGAAAGCTGCACTTTGTTTAGTGTAGAACTCTAGATAGTTTTTCACCATTTCACAAAATCCCATCATTATTAGCAAAATTGTTCACGAAAGCTGAGTCACCAATATAAGATACACTGAAAATACTGGGGAGAACACTTTGTAAAGCATATGACTATCTAACCACTATGCTGTACAGCTGAAACTAATACAAGAATATTGAATGTAACCTGTAATTGAAAAAAAGATACCTATATAAATCCTAATTTATAGCTCTCTGAGTAACGCATATAAAGGCTACTTGTATTCTAAACTTTCATATCACAGCATTTACATAATGAAATTACTTTCATCTTACGTCTTCTTTATAGTACATTCAGAATATTGTATTATTTTCTTTTTTAAACTGAGTGCATGAAAAGCTTCCTTTATTTATATTTCATTTCAAGAAAGAAAAGGTATTTTTACAATATGTCTGTTATAAAATGAGTTGCACCTTATAATGCTAAACATGGTGGCCCCATATAATCTGCAACTGTTCCCAACCCCTTTTACCTGCCTGTCTGCCCTCAACTCCCAGCATTCCTCCCTCATTCACTATACTCCATCCACACTGGCCTTCACGGTTCTTTCTCAGAGACTTTAGGCAGTTCTAAGCCATAGGGCTTCTGTACTTGCTGTGCCTTCTCACTGGGACGTTCTTTCCCCAGGGATCAACATGACTTATTCTCTCACATCCACCACGTTTTTGTTTGAGTATCTTCTCAGTTTGGCTGTCCCTGGCCACCAATATAAATGGGAGTCTCTCTCCCGGACAATTGCTAACCTCTTAGGAATTTACCTTCCTCCACAGTACTAATCACCATCTCTCCTGATTATCTATTGCTGAGTAACGTATCACTCTAAAACTTAGTGGCTTAGACAACAGTCTGTCACTATCTTCCATGATTCTATGGGGTATGTGGGTTCAGCTGGGTGACTTGTGCTTGGGGTCTGTTAGATGATTACAGCCACATGCCCCCTGGGACTGAAGTCATTTGCAGGCTCAATTGAGCCACATATCTAAGATGACATCTTCAACAAGTATGGGGCCTTAGCTAGGATGGCTAAAACAGCTGGGTGCTGGCCAGAAATCTGTCTCACTACTTAGCCTTCCACATGCCTGGTTTGGGCTAGCTCCAACATGGCGGTCTTATGATAGTCAGATTTCTTACAGTGACACTATCATTCTCCAGAACTCACATTCCAAAAGACCAAGTCGGAAATTCTGAGATTCGTGACCTAGCCAAGAAAGCTTCACCTCTACCTTGCTCTGTTAGTTACAAAGAATCAGCCCAAATCAAGTATGGAAAGGGACAACAGAAGGGTATAAATACTGGAAAGAAGAGTACACTAGTGAGCTATCTTCAGACTCTTACCACAATACCTAAAATACCACACATTTTACTTTAAATATTTTATTTATTGTATCTGCTTTTCTATACTCCCTTCTACTACTTCTGAGGAGAAAGACTTCTAGAAGTGTACTTTTTCATGACTATATCCCCAGCAGGTTATATACTCAACACTAGTTGGAAAAAAGAATTATTGCATTAGTTGAGTGATACGCATCAACAATTCACCTTATATGCTTGCTTCTCACCATAGGTCTCTTCCTCCCCTAAATGCCTACCAATTTAACCTTCTTGGAAGGAACCTGTGATGAAGCTGTATTATTTTGGAAGCAGAACGTGAAAGACAAAGTAGGAGGCAATAATCAAAGACAGAAATATCAAAAAAGGTCATGAACTGGTTACTTTGCCCTGCAGATATTTTCGATCACTTCAACACCCAGTCTCGCCTTGTCAGAAAACTCTCCTAGCACTTATAAAATATGAGCCACATTTGACATTTAACAACTCTATGTACTCATAAATTATACTGTATAATTATCCTTATAAAACCCAATTAAATAGTTATGCTGTCTACAATTTCATGTGTCAGCTTTGTCTTCTGAATAAGAAACAATTTGAGAACCAGTTCATTTTAATATTAAAATTTTTTAAATTCAAAATTCTCAATATATGTCACAATACAAATCTGTGTATAATAGTATAACAGAAAGAAAATTGAACTAGCTAGCGAATTCCCCTAGTTGGTAGAGACAATGAGCAATGAATATGGGGTGAAAAGGGTGTTGGTCATGATCACCCAGCTCTCTAAAGCTGTGTCTACATCTGATACCCTATGTCTACAAGTTCCTCCAGGGGAGCAGCTTTCAATATTGACCATATATAACAGCACTTGGTAAGGTGAAAAATCCCTCATGTCAGACTGCCTCCCAGACCCATTAGTCTGAATTTGGGGGCCAGACCTCAGGGATTCATACTTTTTAATGTTCCTTGGTGAAGTCAATATGCAGCCAGGACTCAGAATCATTGCCTTAAACTCTCCCTTCTCCTTTACCCCATTCAGTCTTTTCTAATCTAGTAGTTGGGGGTGAGGGGGAGGGATGAAATGAGAAAAAAATGTTTAATTTATTCAAAACTAGGCAAAAAAGAGAGAGTGCTATTTTTTAAAACAAAAAGATAAAAGGCACAAAATAAGACAGTTAAAAAAAAAAATCAAACACCACAGTTGCAGGTTCATTCCCAGTCAGAGAACACACAGCTCCAACTAATAAATGCATAAATAAGTAGAACAAGAAATGGCTCTCTCTCTCTCTCAAATCAATAAATTAGACAAATTTAAAAACAAAATGCTTCAGTGATCACAATAAACATTAGTGGACCAGTAAAAATGGCCAAGACTAAGTGATTAAGTTTTTGTTTTTTTAATCTGAGCTCTATGCTGTTTCTAAGACACACTCTCAAAATACAAGACAAAAATAAAAGTTGAGAATAAAGGAATGGATGACAGTTTAAAAAAAAAAGTCAAACAAATACTAATCAAAACCAAGTTGGTATGGTTAAATTAATATCAAACAAAGCAGATCATAAGGCAAGAATCTGCACTTGAAAAAATGGCCACTGTAAGACTGAAGGTTGATTTAACCAAGAAGTGATTTTAAAATTGTACATATCCAATAACATGACATGAAAATTATATAAAGCAAAAGGTATGAGAAAAAATTAAAAAATAATTTTTTAAACACGCCAGTAAATGGTAAAGAAAACTAAATGTCAGTAAGCATACTACAGATTTGCACATACAATTAATAATCCTGTTTTGAAAACACACTGAATACTGTACTCAATTACTGAAAAATATACTCTTCAAAGATACATTTATAATATCACAAAAACATACAGTACCTAGAAATAAATGTAATAAAGGGATTCATGATCTTTATGAAGAAAATTGTTAAATCCATTGAAAAACATTAAAAAACTCCTAAATATGTGAAATGATATATATACCATGTCCAAAGATAGGAACACTCAATACCATAAAGATAACCATTTTCCCAAAATAACCTACAGAATCAATGTTATTCCAATTAAAAAGCAAATAAGGATCTTTAAAGCTTGTCAAGATAATTGATAAATTTACATGAAAAAGGAGAAGGTCAAGAACAGCCACAAAACTCTTAAAATTAGGTCAAAAGGTTTCCCTTACTACAGATTAAGACTGATCAAAGAGCTACAGCAATTGAAAAAGTGAAGTGCTAGCACAGGGATATTCTGATAAATGGGAAGTGTGTATAGAAGTAGACATGTATGTGTATGTAAACTCGATGTATGACAGAGCTGATAATTGTGATTACTGAAATAACTAGTTATAAATTTTGGGAAAAAAGACTGGATTCTTATAACATACTCAAAACTCAAATCCAGTGAGATAAGGGCATATTAAGTGTAATATGTAACTACAAAACTTTTAGGAGGTAATATAGAAAGGGTTTCTTAAATAAGGTAGAAAAGCACAAAGTATAATGAGAGAGGCTAAAACTTGACTTCATTAAAATTGAGAACTCTGTTCATGAAAAGATAGTACAGAGAAAGCGAAAAAGCAAGACACAAACTGGGAGAAAACATTAGCACCACTATACTCAACAAAGGATTAATATTTTCCAGAATATATAAAGACAATACAATAGAAAATATTATGGAAGAGAAAACGAGTGGCCAATAACCATAAGAAAACATTCCCAATTAACAGTTATCAGAGGAAAGCAAATTAAAATCACATCAAGATCCCATTTTATATCTATGAGATTGGCAAAACTTGAAGACTGAAAACATCAGGTGTTGGCAAGGATGTAGAATAGCACACCCTGCTGGTGGGAATTTAAATTCATTCTTTCCATTCTGTAAAAATTTGGATTTCTCTAGCAAAGCTGAGGCTATGAACATACACTTTCACTATTCTGTATATATCCCTGAAGCCATATTTGAATTACCTGGAGTCTTATATATATTAATACCGAGTCTTATTTCTCAGAGATTTTCATTGAACTGGAATATAATATAGACAGGAAAAAAGGTCATCACAGAAAAATAGTGTAATTCCACTAAATAAGTTGCAAACCAGAAAACAATATTTTGCCCAGGGGTTCATCCATGTGGTAAAACTATTTTTTAAATATGGTAATAATAAACATGAAATAACATAGATGGAGAAGGTACAAAGTTGGGGAATCAAGGGTCTTAATAATCATTTTCAGTTAAGCAGTTTTTTTTATTTTTTGTTTCTTTAAAGATTTTATTTATTATTTCCAGAAAGAGAGGAAGGGAGAGAGGCAGAGAGGGAGAGAAACATCAATGTATGGTTGTCTTTCACCTGCCTCCAGCCAAGGATCTGGCTGGAGACCTGGCTTGCAACCTGGTTATGTGCCCTGGCTGGGAATTGAACCAGTGACCTTTGGGTTTGCAGGCTGGTGCCTTGTCCACTGTGCTACCACCCAGGGCTCAGTTAAGCAGTTTTTTTTTTTTTTTTTAATATTTTATTTATTATTTCCAGAGAGAGGGGAGGGAGAGAGACAGAGAGGGAGAGAAGAATCAATGTATGGTTGCCTTCCACCTGCCTCCAGCCACAGGCCTGGCTGGAGACCTGGCTTGCAACCTGGTTATGTGCCCTGGCTGGGGAATCGAACCAGCGACCTTCGGGTTCGCAGGCCGGTGCCTTATCCACTTTGCTACCAGCCAGGGCTCAGTTAAGCAGTTTTTATAGGTGCATGCCTTATACTGTCTGTATAGCTTATATTATTTAGTATCCATATGTTTATAAAAACAGGTTTTACAAATAGTTTACACAAAAAGAGAAGAACACTCATAGTTTGTGCCAACAGCAGCAGGCTGTTAGTAAACGTTATTCTCCTTTCCCAAGGAAAAACAGGTTGTTACAGAAGAGTGACTAAAAGAAATGGCAAGGATGCTTTCCTTCAGTGTGGTGATCTTTCTTAACAGTTGTCTGTGACCTAATATAGAGTTTTCTTTGCCATGGCTGGGTGGTTCAGTTGGTTGAAGCACTGCCCTGTACACCAAAAGGTGGTGGGTTCAATTGCTGGTCTGGGCATGTATGGCAGGCAAGTGATCGATGTCCCCCCACAACCCCCTTTCTCTGTCTCTAGAATCAGTAAAATATTCTTGGATGAGTATTAGAGGGGGAGGGGAAGGGAGAGAGAGATGGGGAGAGAGAGAGAGAGAGAGAAAGAGAGAGAGGGAGAGAATGAGACTGACTGCTTTACGCTGAGAACTTTACTCAAAAGTTTTGGTATCTTCTCTCAAAAGCCAACTTCAGGACTCAGTGTGGTGTGTACAAACAACATTTACTGTATAGATAAACAGATCTCACTTAAAACTACAATTCTGTCTCCTTTTCTGTTTTTTAAATCAGTCTGTCTGAGCCTAGTTTTCTCATTTTATTCAACAAATAGTTATAGAGTTCCTACGATGTGCCAGAGGATGTACCAGTTTTTATATAACAATGTACAAGAACCAATGCTTCTGCCTTCCTAAAGGCAAACTAATTCCTACTTCAAATGGTTACTGATATGATTATGTAATATATAAAAGAACCTGACATGGTGCCTAAAATGTAGCTGGTATTCAATAAATATTGAGTATTGTTATTTCTTTTCCTTTTTCTGCTTGGATCACTTAAAGCTAATACCATGGATTATTCACGTAAACCCTGCCCAGTGGTCTAATACATTAAAATAAAATCAGAGAAATAACATAAATGACAGCAAAGCATTATACAAATTAGTTGACAACATACTTTGCAAATGTTAGATGTTATTAGTTTGATCTATCCTCAGGATAAAATGCTGGTATCTGAATCAAAGTAAAACTATTTTAAAAGTATAAACCCAAACATAATTGAGTTTAGATTACACAGGATTAAAAAAAATATTCTTTATGATCTGGCTTAAAATGTATCCATGTAATATCTGCAATTGACTTTTAATATGGCTAGCTTTCAAATTCACATTATTTTGTAATGTATACAATTTACATTTTAATTCATTTATTTTCTTTTAATCCTCACTGAGGGATATATTCTATAGAGGGAGGGAAAAGGGAGGGAAAGGAGGAGGGAGAGAAATGTTGATTTGAGAGAAACATTGACTGGATGCCTCCTGCTTGCGCCCTGGCCAGGGACCGAACCTGCAACCTAGACATGGATCCTGACTGGGAATCAAACTGGCAACCATGTGGTTCACTGGATGAAGCTTCAACCGACTAAGCCAAACTGGCCAGGGCAACATGTTTATTTTATTTATTATTTTAAAATATATTGGAGGGATATTGGTTAATAAGATCGCATCAGTTTCAAATGTACATTTCTATGATACATGACCTGTATATTGCATTGCATGGCCACCAAAGTCAAATAACCTTCCAAAACCATGTATTAGGCCCCTTTACTATTCTCCACTCTCTTCCCTCTGGTAACCACCATTGTCTGTGTCTGTGAGTTTCAGTTTTATGTCTCACATGAGTGAAATCATATGGTTCTTAGTTTTTTCTGACTGACTTATTTTGCTTAGCATAGTATTCTCAAGGTCCATAAATGCCTCAAATTGCACTATTTCATCTTTTCTTATGGCTGAGTCGTATTCATAGTATGTATGTACCATGTATCCTTTTTAAAATTATATTGTATTGATTAGGCTGTTAAAGTTGTCCCAACTTTCCCACTTGCACCCCTCTACCCAGTGTCCCCCCACCTTCCCATAACACAGTCTATGTCCATGGCTGCTCCTAAGCTGCACTTTACATCCCTGTAGCTAGTCTGTTCCTACCAATTGGTCCTTCTAAACCCACCTCCTTTTTCACCCATCCCTCTGACCCCCTTCCCAGCTGGCAGCCATCAAAATGTTCTGTTTCTATGATTATATTTCCGTTCTGCTTGTTTGTTCACTTTGGTTTTTAGATTCAATTGTTGTTGATATACGTATTTATTGCCATTGTATTGCTTCCTGGTCTCTGATGTATATTTCCTTCACCAAATTTGGGAAGTTTTTCTTTCATTATTTTTTGAAGTAAGCTTCCAAAAACTTGCTCTTTCTCTTCTGCTTCTAGCACCCTTATGATTTAGATGGTGGTATGTTTCAAGTTACCCCAAAGGTTCCTAACCCTCTCCTCATTGTTTTGCATTCTTCTTTCTTCTTTCTGTTCCAGGTGAATGTTTGTTTCTTTTTGCCTGGGAAGCTCTTTAGTTGTCCACTGACTCTAAATGATAGCTGTGCTGAGTAGAATAGTCCAGGTTGTAAGTCCTTGCTTTTTGACACTTGGAATATTTCATGCTACTCCCTTTCAGCCTGCAGTGTTTCTTTTGAGAAATCAGCTGACAGCCTTATGGGAACTCTCCTGTAGGTAACATTTTCTCATGCTGCTTTTAAGATTCTCTCTTTTTCTAAAGTATATTTTATTGATTATGCTGTTACAGTTGTCCCAATTTTCTTCCTTTGCCCCCTCCACCCAGTATCACCTTGCCTCTAGCAATGCCCCCCTTAGTTCATGTTCATGGGTCATGCATGTAAGTTCTTTGGCTTCTCCCTTTCCTATATTATTCCTAACATTCCTCTGTCTGTTTTAGTCCTACAAATTATGCTTCTTGATCCCTGCACTATTTTCCCTCTTCTTCCCCTTCCTTCTCCCAGCTGATAACTCTCCTAAAGATCTCCATATCTATGCTTCTGTTCCTGTTCTAGTTGTTTGCTTAGTTGTTTTTTAGATTAAGTTATTCATAGTTGTTTGTTGTCATTTTAATGTTCATAGTTTATATCTTCTTTTTCTTAAGTAAGTTCCTTTAACATTTCATGTAAAATGGTGTTCATGAATTCTTTTAGCTTTACCTTGTCTGGGAAGCACTTTATCTGCACTTCTTTTCCAAATGATAATTTTGCTGGATAGTGTAATCTTGGTTGTAGCTCCTTGCTTTTCATCACTTAAATACTTGTTGCCAGTCCCTTCTTGCCTGCAAAGTTTCTTTTCAGAAATCAGCTGATAGTCTTATGGGAATTTCTTTGTAGGTACCTCTTCTGTTCTCTTGCTTTTAAGATTCTCTTTTTATCTTTAACCTTTGGCATTTTAATTAGGATGTGTCTTGGTGTGGTCTTCCTTGGGTCTAGCTTGTTCAGGACTCTCTGTGCTTGCTGGACTTTTATGTATATTTCCTTCACCAAATTTGGGAAGTTTTTCTTTCATTATTTTTTGAAGTAAGCTTCCAAAAACTTGCTCTTTCTCTTCTGCTTCTAGCACCCTTATGATTTAGATGGTGGTATGTTTCAAGTTACCCCAAAGTTTCCTAACCCTCTCCTCGTTGTTTTGCATTCTTGTTTCTTCTTTCTGTTCCAGGTGAATGTTTGTTTCTTCCTTCTCTTCACTGTTGATTCCCTGTATATTTTTCCTTATTTCACTTTGTATAACCTTCACTTCTTTAATTTTTTGGCTGCACTCAATGATTTCTCTGAGTATCCTGATCACCAGTGTTCTGAACTCTGCTTACTAATAGGTTGTTTATCTCCATTTTGTTTAGTTCTTTTTCTGGGCTTTGTTCTATTCTTTCATTTGGACCATATTTCTTTGTCTCTTCAATTTGGCAGCCTCCCTGTGGCTGTTTCTGTGTATTAAATAGAGTTGCTTTTACTCCAAGTTTTAGCAACGTAGCTTAGGTAGCAAAGGCACCTGTAAATTATGGGGGGAAGAGCCTTAGGTAATTGCTAGGGGAGGGCTGCCTACTTTATACTGCTTTGTGGCTCTGTTTGTCACAGGGGTTCAGAGTGGGGACAATGCTGCTGCCTGGTTTCTGGTGATCTGCCTGGCTCTTGCTCACTTCATGTCACTTCACTTCCTGTATGCGACTGGTGCCCTTCCAGTTGCTGCCCCGGAGTTTGCACACTTTCTAAGACCGTGCAGGCCCTTTAAGCAGTAAAAAACCCAGCAGCTTCTGCCACTGCCTCAACCCCCACTAGTTTGTACAACCAGAGGTAATGAGGTTTTATCTTCCCAGCACTGGAACCCTGGTTGCAATCTTTTACAACCAGGTTATCCTTTCCAATTTTTATCCATCACATGCGAATGTGGTACCGTCTGTTCCAATGCCACCACTGCTGCTTGGCCAAGCCACTGCCTCTCCTACCCATCTGGATGAACGTGGATTCTTTAAATCCTTGGTTGTCATACTTTCATACAGCTGATATTTCTGGTTATTATTTGTTTTTGAGATCTGGTTGTAATTCTATGTTTGTGCAAAGAGGTAAAGTGTGTCTATGTATGCCTGCATCTTGACTGAAAGCTCTCTAACTATTGGCATTTGAATTATGACGTGGCTTGGTGTGCGCCTGTTTGAGTTCATCTTGTTTGGGACTCTCTGTGCTTCCTGGCCTTATATATTTATTTCCTTCACCAATTAAGGTAGAATTCTATCATTATTTTTCAAATAGGTTTCCAATTTCTTGCTCTCTTTCTTCCTGTTTGCACCCCCATGATGTGAATGTTGATATGCATGAAGTTTTCCCAGAGGAAGCTCATGTTACCTTCATTTAAAAAAATTCTTTTTTCTTCTTGCTATCCTGATTGGTTGTTTTTTGCTTCCTTACTTCCAAATCATTGCTTTGTTACCCAAGTCCTGGCAGACAGCCTTGGTTCACAGACTGGCCTCGCCTAGGCAACTGTAAACCCAGCACAAATAGCAGCCATCCGCAGGCTGCTTTGTAGCTTGTGCTGGGTGGCTTCAGACAGAACACAGGTGGTGGCTGACCTTTAAAATGTCAACAGCAATTAAGGCTCAACTACAACAGGAGGCGTCCACAGTCCACATACCAGGTGCACCTTGAGTGTCCAGCTTGGGTGATAGGGGATGAGCCACTGGACCCTACAGACACCTACCACATTAGACCACTCTACCAAGCCTGAGAGACATAGCAACCTACCTAATACATAGAAACAAACACAGGAAGGCTGCCAAAATGAGGAGATAAAGAAACATGGCCCTAATGAAAGAACAGAACAAAACTCCAGTTAAATAACTTAACAAAATGGAGACAAGCAATCTACTAGATGCAGAAGTCAAAACAATGGTTATAAGGATGCTCAATGAACTTAGTGAGAACCTCAACAGCAAAATAAAGATACAGTCAGAAAGGCAGGATACACTAACTGAAATAAAGAACAATTTACAAGGAATTAACAGTAGAGTGGATAAAGCTGAGAATGACATCATCTTAATTTAATCCTCTATCGAAGGATACTGGGTTCTCCATGGCTAGGCCACCATGAGGACCTGAATGAACACCTCTCTCAAGAAGACATACAAATGGCCAACAGGTACATGAAAAGATGTTCAACTTCATTAGTTATTAGGGAAATGCAAATCTAGTTCACATTATTTTGGTGGCATTTATTATTGTAGAATTTTGATTTTCACATTTAAAACTATCTTGCAAATTCATGTTGCTGATAGGCAAAACAGAAATAACTTTGTAAGTCAAATAGCACTAGCACAGCACTTTTCACGCACAAAAAAAGGAGACTTAACAAATATTTACAGGATGAATCAAATAGTACAATTTTAGTCTAGTGTGTGGCTGATAGGGATTACACCATTTAAGAATGCACTCTTGTGAAAGTGAATGAAAGAAAGAGCTCAGCTGTCTGAATAGGGAGCAGCATCAGGCTGTATCAATTCAGAATCTTAGGGAAATGTTATTTTTTGTTTGTCTTGTTTGTTTTACCATAGTGTTAATTCACAAGACCCTCACTTCACAGAAGAAGTAGCAAAAAACACAGCATGAGTGAGGGCGCACGAGCTTTCAGGTCAATTCTCTTCTCAGCACCCCTGAAAACAGACCGGCTTCTCTTAATCTAATGTGGCACTTTCTTTTTTAATTAAAAAAGTAATACATCCAATTAAAATTTGAAAACAGTTTAAGACTTGGCAATGCATTCTGAAGGCTAATGCATTAAGACGTAGCACTCATACATATTGCTGGCAGAAATAAAAGTTCCTAGAGAGGAACAGGTAACAGTGACTTCCTATAGGAAAGAGAACAAAGTATCTGGGAGTCACTGATGGAAGGAAAGCTGACTTTTATAACTTCCAAACTGTGTATATCTTATATGTATTATCTTTTAAAAAAAAAATTAACACATGCATATGATAAAAATTTCAAAAAATACAGAATAGTAGATTCTATGCCCAGGGCAAACATTATGTGAGTCTCTTATCTATCTTCTTAGATATGCCCTAGGCATTTTTCACATACAGAAACTGGACATGAATAGCAATAGACAACTTCACAGAAAAGAAAATGAGTAGTCTTCAGGTTGAACATCCTGAAAACTAAAAGAGCACACTAAAAGAGAAAATAATAATCAATAGGCACCCAAATGTCCCATCTATGTCAGACAGCATGGAGGACACAGTTCTTTCCTGTAAGGAGCTTAGAGTATAGACACAAAATTGATGTCAAAACCCACTATAGAACTGAACATTAAAACAGGCTATAATGCAATACTAGACAGCAATAAAAAAAACTCTTACCTTTTGCAAAACCATGGATGGACCTAGAAACTATTATGTTAAATAAGCCAGTCAGAGAAAGACAAATATCATCTGATCTCATTTATATGTAGACTCTAATGAACAAAATAAACTAATGAGCAAAATAGAATCAGAGGCATGGATACATGAAACAGACTGACAGCAGTTAGGGGGTGGGGAGTGGGAGGAACTGGTTGAAAGAAGGTGAAGGGATTAGCCAAAGGACTTACATGCATGATCCATGGACATGGACAATGGTGTAGGGATTGGTTGAGGGAATGGGGGGTGAGGTTGGCTGCGTGATGGGAAAAACTAGGTCAACTGTAATAGCATAAACAGTAAAATATAAATTTAAAAAAACAGCCCTAGCACAATGGATAAGGTGCTGCTAGCCTGCAAACCCAGAGGCTGCTGGTTTGATTCCCAGCCAGGGCACATATAATCAGGTTGCAAGCCTGGTCTCCAGCCAGGTCTGTAGCTGAAGGCAGGTGAAAGGGAACCATATATTGATGTCTCTCTCTCTCACTGCCTCTCTCCCTTCCCTCCTCTCTAAAAATAATCAATAAAATCTTAAAAATAAACAAATAAAACAGGCTACAGCAACTGAACACAAGTATAATAGAAACTAAGGGAAATATTAATGTTAGCTGAAAAATAATTATTTTAAAAAGAACTTTGACCTGAGTTAGTCCTTATACTACCTAAAAGGTTTAAAAGAAAGGGGTAACAGTATTAAAAAGTGAAAACATCAAACACAACCAAAATGATTTGTGTTATAAACAACCTTACCATAAAAATTTGTAAGCATTAAAATTATAGATCCAGTAATTTCTTCTTACCATTTCTAGATTGTACAACAGTTTGGAAAAGAGAAACTATTGATGCTTACATTAGCCTGCTCCTGCATATTAAATTTTCCTTATTTTTGAATAGTAATTTAAAGTTTTCATATAAGTTATTTCTATTAATTTGCTTTACAACCTATTAGCATAGTGTTAAGAGTTTTCAAGTCAGGGAACTGAGGACTGTAGGGGTAAATAACCTAACCTTATCCCAATGTCCATCAATAAATGAATGGTTAAACAAAATGTGGTATATCCATACAATGGAATATTGCTCAGTAACAAAAAAAAAATGAAATTCTGATACATGCTACAACAGAAGCCAGACACGAAAGGCCACATGTTGTATTATTCCATTTATATGAAATATCTAGATAGTGGTGTCCAGAAACAAAAAAATAAATAAATAAAATAAAGATTGGAGATTACATGGGGCTGGGGTGAGGGGAATGGAGAGTTTCTGCTATAGAATTTCTGTTAGGGTGATAAAAAGACTTAGGAAGTGATGATGGTTACAGAACACTGTAAATATAATTAATGGTATTGAACTGTATACTTAAAATAAAAACAAAAATTTTTATAATATATATAAGTATATAACCAAAATAATTTAAAAAACATACCAACCTAATGCCAAACTTCAGTACACAGTATGAGATTCAGTATCAAACTTTCAGTATGAGATTTTCCACAGTATGAGATTCAGATTTAAAATTACACATGTCTCCTTGGGTTCCATTTAATAGGCTTACACTTTCAGTTCCTTCTTTACTTTAAAATGTACTTAAGTGTATAAATTCTAGAGTTGAGTAGTATTTTTATTATATGAAGTATTACTCTAAGATAGTCTCAGTCTAATTTATTTTCATAATGTATAACCATTTACCTATTATACTTCAGCACAGACAAATTAGTAATTAAAAGCTTAAATGTGAGTCACATTTATATATATAAATTGTAACTGTTCTAAAGCAAAAGGAACAGAAAAAGCCAGTAAGATACCACTTCACACAAGCTGGTATGGCTATAATTTAACAAAAGGACAATAACACATGCTGGCAATGATGTGGCGAAATCGGATGAGCCATACGTGCTGATGAAAATGCAAAATGGTGCAGCCACTTTGGAAAATGGTTTGGCAGTTTCTCAAAACAGAGTTACTATATGACCCAGCAATTCTACCCAAGAGAAATGAAATCATATGCTTATCCAAATGTTTTCACAAAGATTCATAGTAGTATTATTAATTATAGCCAAAAGGTGGAAACAATCCAAACTACCATCAACTGCTAAATGAATAAACAAGTGTTGGATATCTGTACATCAGAATACTAGTCAAATATAAAAGTAATGAAGTACTGATATATGCCACAACATGGATGAAACTCAAAAGCTTTGTGCTAAGTGAAAGAATCCAGACACAAAAGCCCACATGTTGTATGATTCCATTTATATAAAATGCTCCAGAAGAGGCAAACCTATAGAGTGGTTTTAGGTTACGTGCAGGGAAGGGAAGGTTGTGCTCATCGGTGCCAGGTTTCATTTGGGGGTGATGAAAACGCTCTAAAATTAGACTGTGATGATGGTTGCACAACCTTATGAATATAATAAAAAACATGTAACTGTATACCTGAGTATATTATACTATATACTGAGAATTTTATAGTATGTAGTTTTTAAAAATCCACTCCATCTCCTTATTCTTATAGCTATCCACCATTAGAAGCTATCCATTAGAAGATAGCTTCTAATCTATTCATCCAGATTCAATGAAAACCCTTGTTATTTCAGACACTTGGCTCTGCTCACCTTGTTCTCTACCTGGAATTCCTCCCTAGGGCACAGGCAAGTCACATATTCATTTGGAAGATTTTCCTAAGTCACTCCTCGCTGACCTTATTTTCTCTAGATCCCATACCACTTACAAGCAGTAACACTGTAACATGAAACACGTATATAAGGCAGTTTCACCTATTTCCTATCAACATCGAGATTTTGCCACAATCTCTAATTCCTCCTTTAATCCCCTTTATCTTCTCAGAGACAAAATAGTTACTTTAGTATTGTAAGGACCAAGCAGAATTATGAGAACTCAGCTAGGGCCTTGAGATGAAGTGGGAGAAGTGTACAATCATCAACCACAGCCAACTCACCAGCTTTACAGGCCAGAACCTCAACTCATCTTTATATCCCACAAAACAACAACTAGCACAGCATCTTGAACACAGGCGATACCAAATGTTAGCTGAATGACAAATCAATGACTAGAACACGACTTTCTACATATACGCATATTCAGTAGTCCCCAAACCTTAATATCCAAAGTCTTAAAGCAGGAAATGGAAATGAGAAAAAAGGAAACTAAAATAATGAGACATATATCCACTTCTCAATAGTGTTTCAGAAGTACATGTTTTTACTGTTCATTTCAAGGTGGCCTCTTACTGCTGTCCTCAAACCTGACACTTCATGGTTCTAAGAGCAAAAAAGAGCACTATTAAGAGAAGTAACAATTTAAATATGAAACTGCTGCCATCTAACACTGAGTTGCCACAATTCAAACCTCTAAGACTCTACAAGTACTGAGGAGAAAATTAACGTAATAAAGCTTGGAAGGAAGGAAGGAAGGAAAAAGGAAAAAGGTGTGTGAGGCAGAAATAAGAAGCACTGTTTTCAAAGGATAAAAGAGGGTCGGTAGGGGTAGTAGACAAATCTTAGGGCTGAACCTCTAAAAGCAAGCAGGTCTTAGCAAAAAGCGACACATTGCTGAAACCTGATACAGACACTGCCCCGCAGGAGTCTAGGATCAATGAAGTCAAGTGTATCTTTTCAGGTACTCTGAATAGGGAAGTCTAATTCCACTATAAAATTGCTTAATCTGCCCCTGAAATACTATGAACATAGAACATTTGTTTAGCTTCAAAAACATATTTCCCCCTTCCTATGTATTTATACTGATTGGGTAACTTGCCTTGTGTTGTTTAGAGGCCAAAACACACAGACTACAATCAATCAATCTTGTTTACGGGATTTCCCTTGTAGCAAAGCAGACATCTCAAATTGATCATTTCTAAGTTGGTTACAGAATTTTTTTTTTTTTTTTTTTTACTGTTTAATTTTAGTCTCTTTAAGAATTCCATTTTTTTTTTTTGTTTAAAAAAACATCTTTAAATTATACATTTCCTTGTCAATTACTGTTTAATATTTAGTTGTTAGGGACTATACAATGTATTTAAGGTAGATGATTCTTCTTCACTTCAATACTGAGAAGACCATTAAGGTAGAAATAAAAAAGAAACAATATAAATACTCAGAAAAAATGTACTTTTATAATTTATATACACTCATTCTTCAGTTTCAGCATGGGATTGGTCCAGAATGCCTGGCCAATACCAAAATCTGCAGATGCTCAAGTTCCTTATGTAAAATGGTGTAATACTTGTATATAATTTATGCACATCCTCCCATATACTTTAAATCATCTCTAGGTTATATGTAGTATCTAATACAATAAAACACTATGTAAATAATTCTCATGTTATATTGTTTAGGGAATAAAGAAAAAAGTCTGCAATATTCAGTACAGATGCAACCATTGTAAGCCTAACTACATAGTGCACGTCAGCAACTATATAACTTTTTTTCCTAAACATAATCAATCTGTGGTTGATTGAATCTGTGGATGCAGAACCTGCACATACAAATGTGTTGTGACTTTATCATTTGCTACCTTCTTTGAGCTCACATACACAGATACTAACATTCACTTTAAATATTCAAAAAAGCATTTTTATTCTGCTTTTGGCAGAAGGCTATCATCAAGATTTCTTCAAGCTATGTATGAAAGAGATAGCATTTCATTATTTGTGTCAACAACTTCAACACATGAAGACAACTTCTCCCAGTAAATACTTTGTTCAGTAATATGAAGAGGACGTATCTGTCAAGAGTCAATAGTGAAGAGGACGTCAAGTCAAGATGGTGGAGTAGGTAAATGCAGAGCTTGCCCCCTCCCACGACCACATCAAAATTACAACTAAATTATAAAGACACCATCATTCAAAACTGCCTGAACACTACCTGAACTAAATTCTTGTAACTAAAGTTATAAAGAAGCCACAATGAGGTAGGAGAAAGACAGATGCAGAGCCCATAGTGTGGCAATTCAGCATCAGAATGGCTGTCTCAGTGGTGGAGGTCCCCTCATGAGAAGGGAGGGGACCCCGCCTGGCTGTGTAAACCGGGGATTGCGCCTGAGTGAACCAGAGGGCTTCTGGAGCCCTAGGTATAACTCTTGAGGGTCCCATGCATGGACTCACAAACCCCCTTGCTCTGGGCTTCCAGTGCAGGGGTAGCAGCTTGAAAAGAGCCATGGAAAATGGAAACAAACTGAACTGACTGGCTTCAGGGCAAAGGCTGGATGGACAGGGACCAGGGCAGCAGCTCTCTCTGGGGACAAAAGAGCTGGCAGCCACCACTAATCCTTTATTGAGAACTCTACCCAACCCAGCTGGCAGGTGAGGCAGGTGCCAAGCCTGAGCCTCCTCCCATGAACCTTGCTAATACCTTTCGCTCTGCCCTGGTGATTCCCTAAGACTCCCACCCACCCAACTTGCTCACCAGCCTGAGTCAGTGCTTTCTCCACTGCTTTTCCAAACAAGCCTACTTTGTCTCACTGTAAACTATTCTAAAAATCTCTCAAAGGTCTACAACCCTCAAACACGTGGTGTCTGGCTTCAGCATGCCCTTTACCTTTTGCTAAGCAGTTCCAAACCCAGCACAAGTCTCAACTTGCACTGTTAACTCACATCAGCTGATCCAAAGCCTGAGAAAAGCTGCAGCCAGTGCCGGCTTGGAGTGTGCGGTTGCCTTTCACGTGCCCCCAGCTGGAGACCTGGCCCGAAACCTAGGCATGTGCCCTGACTGGGAACCAAACCAGCGACCTTTGGGTTCAAAGGCCAGGGCTCAATCCACTGAGCCACACCAGCCAGGGCTGTAGTTAAAATTTTATAAAAGAGTGAAAACATACTGAGCAAGAGACAGCAGTTATATATGTCTTGTCATTTGATGGAATCAACCCCATATGTGAAAAGAATCTTGGCTTAAAGAAATCAGTGGCCCTGGCCAGTGTGGCTGAGTAGGTTGGAGTGTCAGCTTGTAACCAAAAAGTTGTAGTTCAATTCCCCATTAGAGCACATGCCTAAGTTGCAGGTTCGATCCTGGATCCCTGATCTCCCTCAGGACACATATGTGCATATGATCCAATCCCTAGTCTGGTGCTTTTGGGAGGCAACTGATCAATGTTTCTCTCTCATTCTTCTCTCCTTTCATTTCTCCCTCTCTCTCTACAACCAATGCGTTTGGGGGGAAGTGCCTGGGTAAGGATTAAAAAAAAAAAAAAAAAAAAAATAAGAGAGAGAGAGAGAAGTTCGTGAATAAATGAAAGAAATACAAAAAGCACTACTTATCAACACACATTTCTCTGTAAATTATTACACAACTGGCATAAATGAAAGAAATACAAAAAGCACTACTTATCAACACACATTTCTCTGTAAATTATTACACAACTGGCCAATGATTTTAAACAGATCGGCAAATTGGTAAATGAAAAGGCTTTTACTACCTATAAGTAAGAAAAACTAGTAAATTTTAAATGACTACAAGGGCAGGCGGACAATTGCTAAACAGAGAATTAAAATAAGAGCCTTCATGAGAAGTACAGAACATAAATCATTTTCTTTTTTAATCCTCATCTGAGGATATGTTTTATTGATTTCAGAGAGAGAGAGGAAGGAAGGGAGGGCAGGAGGGAAAGCGAAGAGAGGAAGGGAGGGAAACACTGATCAGGTGATTCTTGTATGCACACCAACCAGGGTTTGAACTCACAACCTAGGTATGTGCCCTGACCAGGATTTCAAACCTTTTGATGTACAGAACAACACTCCAACCAACTGAGCTACTCAGCTAGGTCATAAATCTTCCATATGAAAAATGCTCTTCTAAAGCCTTTGAAAAAGAAAATAGTCATATATATACTTTTTTATTTTAACTTACCCTTTAAAATATGACTTATATTGAAAAATATTAACCAGGGGTTAAATGTGCACAAAAGATATCTTAGAATCTTTATTAATCTCTTCAAATGACTCCAGTTCACCAACTCACAGTTATATAAGAAAAGCAAATGGAATAAACTTAAAACCATTCCTTTTAGTCACGATGTAAACAATACCTGATACCTGATAGGATAGGTATCAGAGAAATCTGAATTTTCTACATTTATTTTTTAAGGATTACTATTGAAAAAACTGCCAGGTTCTGGTCATAGTTTATCCATACAGTTCTTATTAAATTTAAAACAAACCCTCAGATGAAAAACGTCAGCGAGCAATATATCCCCAAGATGGACAGCAGAACTTACTTCAACTTGAAAAAGCTCTCCAGCCCCCTCACAGTCATTGGATGTGATAACTGGGGTATGAATATGCACAAAGCCACTGTCCTGGAAAGAAAACAAAAGCCATTTTTTTTTTCAGTATATTTGTATATGAAACAATTCCAAGAAAATATATCTTATTATACGATTAAAATAGCATTAAGAGAATGCCATATCAAATTCTTCTCCAACTTCCCAAATGAAAGTATTGAAATAAGAAGCTGAGTGCTTTACTATGCAGAGAAGCACAAATAATTTTAAGTCAGGAAATAAGTTAGACATTATCTAGTACAATTTCCTCATTTCAAAAATAAGGAAATGGAGGCCCAGAGAGGTTAATGAATTGCCAAGTCACCCAACTAGTCAGTGGCAGCCCAGGACTGGAACCTAGTCTTCAGGGTCTGTCCCTGGTACTATTTCTTCTTCCACTTTACTAACACACTGGTAGTGATTTAACCACCACTCTACCCCCCACGCACATATCCATTCAAGGTTAATGTATAATAAATAGTGATACCCACATTGCTAAGAGGATACAAAGTGATCAATGTAAAGTTCAGTTATTTTGCAATGAGACCCTCAATTGTAACAAAGGAGCAAAAAGGAGAAAAATTAAAGTTGACAAATAGGGACTAAAGACATAAACTGCAAACAAGGCAGAAATGATTTTTAGGATGTCTGGTCATTAAATTGATGGTGCATGCACTGCGCAAGGCACACGCAGTGTATTTCCTTTTGCCTCAAAGAAGATTCTGAGCAGTAAATGCATCCATTACTGAGGCGCCTAACAGCAATTTTTCCGCTCCAAGGTCTGAGACTTTCCATTAGGGAACCACAAAAGCTGTTGCTAGTAGAACTGTAATAACCCAACACCTTCAAGGTTAAACTTCATTCATTCTGACTTATGGATATAGGCAAAAGGTTACATTCAGCTTAAATGCAGCAAGGTGGGCGTGGAGGTACCTAAAGGGGACTTAGGCTGCAAAGGCCGAACAGCATGTGTTTAATGCAAAAATCGTGGTCTTGAAATCAATACAATAAATTCACATATATACTTCTAACCTCGGCTAACACTGGTAGAATGCAAAGTGTCTCAATATGTTACCAGGGACCTCCCAAGTTTGCTCCCTCCTTCATAAAAAGGTTAAATTAAAGTATTCTGGTTAAGATACAAAGTGTCTGGTTAACTTGCCTTGTGATGTAGACTGAGTAAATATTCAAACCCTAAATTAGGAGTCTCAGAAAGTATTCAAATATATACTTAGTCTGAGAGCAATATGCCTAGAGGTGCTGCACAGAGCACCTTATAGAGAACAAATGAAATATAATCAATAGTAACATCACTGCATAAAATTTTAATCTCTCAGGAGCCAAGAATTATGGACATGAATCATTTATTCCACACGAATGCAGGCAACTATGAGTTTGAGTGCGGTAAACAAAGAAAGGAAATGAAAAATCCAAAGGAAATGAGGGTGGCAAGAGGGCGGGGGAGAGGGAGGCAAAAATTTAACGGCTAAATGTAATTGCCAAAGTTAGAACTGGTCAACTGCCACAAGAAACATCTCTGTAAATCTTAGGAAAATAACTATATGGGAGTTTTTAAAAATCAGTTAAGTAGTGGGAATTATTTTCAATACTCAACTAATGCTAAACCTTTCAAAAGGTGCCACCAACATTTTAATGTTTCATGTTGCTGGCAAAGCTTAGCAGATCCCTAACATTACCACCAAAAGCTACAAAGTGTACAAAGGAAGAAAAATAAAGTGTTGAGAATAAAGTCTGAAAAAGAGCAGTGGATAGGGAAGGAGAAAGATGAAAAGGAAAAGAAATAGCAAGGATTGGAGGAGTCCTGTCAGCAGCCCTTCAGACGTGAGCTACTTATCCCACAGCAGTGGTTCTTAATTAGAAGTATGAAGGCTAGAGAAGGAACCTACAATAAAAGCATACACTTTCATCCAATTTTTAAGATTACACCCATCAGCTCTAACTATCTAACTATTTTGATATAGATATTTAAGAACAAGACATTTTATAAGGCACTGAATATCTGAGAAATATAAAATTCACGTAGTAAGGCCTATACACATCACTAAATGACTCAGACTATATTTTCTTTCACACACACATCCAAAATAAGCATTTTTATTTTTCAAAATCATCATCAACAACAACACAGCAGCAATTGCTAGCTACAGGCACACCGCTGTCAATAAAAAGTGAAAAGCAAAAGGCAACAAACAAAAAATCACAGAAAACAGTCACAGGAATTCAAAGACACAGCAGTCTGGGGTCTTTCAACACAGGGACAAAGAATATTCCACACGTGGCAGGCTTTGAAAGCACTACTTTCCAGAAGGGGGAAAAATCTGATACTCAAAGGAAGAACCTTAACTTATCAAGAAAGGCAATTTTTTTTTTTTTTTCTGGCTCAAGTTAGGAAGCCAGGAAAGTACACAATACATTGTAGGATAATTTACACTGGAATTTAGAAAAAGTGGTGCCTGAAGAGATAATCCTGTTATTTGAGAAATTCATTTCTGCTAAAATAACTCATTCCTTGAGGATTCTAGATAGTCAAGTTTTAGTTCATAGCAAATGTATCAATTTTATGAGCAAACCAAGTTATACACAAAATATTTTTGATAGTCAAACAAACAAACAAAAAAACCCTAGATGCTTAAAGTATACTAATTAAAAGGTATTGCTCAAATTTATTTTTTCTATATTTCTAGATCTGAATTTATGAAGATTTTACATTTAATTCTTAACATCTTTTAGAGAACCTAATATAACAACTCACAGAAATAGAACCAAATACCAGATAACATATATCCATTACTTAATATGTCCTGTGATTTCTTTAAACAATTCAGTCCTATCACACATGTAATTAAGTACCATTACAGAAGTAGGATTACATTTTTCAATCTTTACAATTAAAATGTTAACTTATAGCACTCAAAAAAAGTACATACTTTATAACTATCACTGACAGTGTTAAATTTATTTTCAACCACTCAAAATATTTATTTTTATTTTGCTTTATTTCAGAATTTCTAGTTTCTTCCCTTATTTTTTAATTGTTTATATATCCGCAAAAGCTTCATGTAACCAAAAAATGCAGAAAATAGGTAAATCCCATTTGTCAATGGATTGCCAATAAATACCACCACCTGGTGGTCAGAAATCTGTAAAACTATTTCAGCATTAGAACAGGTCCACTTTATCAGCTGTCAAAGCCACATGGGGGAAAACATTTTCAGATTTGAACAAATTTTCTCTGTGTGTGGTTCAAGGACAACTGAAAATCCATATGGAAGTTACATAAGAGAGTTTACCACAGCACATACAGTATAAATGCACCCTTTCAAACTGGAATGGAGTGATATTGTATAACGTGACTTATCTTCCCTTGTTTATGCAAAAGTACTGTATATGTTTTAAGGCCATGATGTTCTTTAGCTGTTTTACAAGATCAACTCTGAAGAAGCTTTTCAAAGAGCAAGAACTCTCTTGTATGCTACACAACAGGTTGGGTCTCCATAAATTCAGATACAGGGAAGGATATACTATTAAACAATCTCTGCAACTCAGCTGGATCTGGAGGAGTGGCCTAGGAAGAGTTTCAAAACCACACGGAATAACACTGAACTTTACCTTCTGGGTCACTTCTTGCCTTTGCCCCTCACACCCCAGATCCACATTAAGGGGAGGGTCCCTTCACCTCATCAACTTACTAACTATTGTATATTGCACTGTGGCTTTCCCAGGTCAGGGGAAATGGTGAAAAAGCAAAACTAAATAAGACAAAATGCCTTTAGTCACTAGATCAATCTATTTGATCAACACCAGTAACTCTTTAAAAGTTTGTGCTTAATATTTCTTTATGCTTGTATAGTATTGTATAGATATAATATGTATGTGTGTGTATATACATGCTTGTGAGGAAACCATCCAAGATCACAAAAAAGAACCACCCAAAAAGATTAAAGAAACAGTGCCTGATGCTCCCATGTGGCTAGAAACTGTGTCTGTAACCATAAGCCAGATTGAAAAAAATGCAAAATTCACAAGGCATTAGGTACTCAGGAAGGCTTTCTTTAGTAGGAGGGAAAAATTAGTCCTAGACAGAGAACTTCCCCAGACCTACTTAAAACCAAGACCCAAAGGATCAAACAGTTTTCAAATAACTGCACACCAAAACAAAGCTTAAGAAGCTTAAAATTTACAATGTCTGGCACCTAATCAAAGATTTGCAGGTAAGCTAAGAGGAAGGGAAACATAATCCATAATGAGGAGATTTATAAATCAAAACTGACAGATATATTAAAACTAGTAGAAAAAGACATATTAACAGTATTTTTACTGCATTGTATATGTTCTAAACCATATTGAATATGTTCAAGATAAAGTAAAGAAATGGGTATTTTTTAAGAGGGTCCAAATCAAACATTTAGATATGAAACCTAAAATGTATGAGATGAAAAAATGCACTGGATAGGAATAACAATAAATTAGGCATTGTAGAAAAAAAGATATATAAACTTAATGACATAGCAACAGAAATTATCCAAAAACAGCACACGAAGAAAAAAAAAAACTTTTAAAAAAGAAAAGAACATCAGTGAGCTTGGGTATTTGAATAGCTGAAGTCCACAAAGGATGGAAGAAACATAAAAATAAATATTTGAAGCCCTGGCTGGTAGTACAGTGGATAAGGCGCCGATCCTCAAACCCAAAGGTTGCTGGTTCGATTCCCAGCCAGGGCACATAACCAGGTTGCAAGCCAGGTCTCCAGTCAGGTCTGTAGCTAGAGGCAGGTGAAAGGCAACCATACATTGATGTTTCTCTCCCTCTCTGCCTTTTTCCCTTCCCCTCTCCGAAAATAATAAATAAAATCTTTAAATAATAATAATAAAAATAGTTGAAAAATAATGGCTGAAAAATTGATCAAAATAAAAAAGATTAAATCCAAGAAACTCAACAAACTTCAAACATGAAGAAACTGTGCTAAGGTGCATCATAATCAAGTTGCTCAGAACCAGTGATAAAGACATCATTTTAAATCAATTAAAAAAAGAAACTATGACAATAAAAGGTGCTTAGAATAAATAACTAATAGAATTTTTAGGATAATATTTCAGTGTTACAAGTACTCAATCTCTTTACAAGACGGAACACTAAGAAACCAAACACCTTACCTTAAAGAAAGAATGAATGGCAGCTGTGGCTTCACTTCGAACCCTCAGTATAGAACCCAGGGCATTAGTTCTACATCTCAGGTGAGGAAATTGTCTTAGATACTCCAGAGGAGGTCTCTCTTTATATTTAAAAGGGAAATCCTGACAATAAATGAAAAAACAAATTAGAAGCTAAAAAACTAGTTTCCAGAGCATTTTAAAAATAGTAGTGCTTTAGAACAAAACTAAGATGTTTTCCTTCTTTATTTCTTAACGTAAGTGAATACAGTCCACATTAATTCCCACAAGTTAGCAGAATGGTGGTGGGTAGAATCAGAGATGTAGATTTTAATTGTGCTCTACTACTTGTTAGCTGTGGTGCCATGGGCAGGTTCTTAACATCACTGAGGCTAATCTCTTATTTACCAAATTTCTATCTGTTAGCTTTCAACCACTACTTACAAATAAAGAGATTAGAATATGATTATGCAAAATAGTCCACTGTTTGGCACACAGGAGTTCAGAATATTGCAGATATTAAAGATTGTTTTCTACAGCTGTTTCCATACAGCTGGAATTTATTTTTAAATCACCCAAATATCTTGAAAGTCCACAATCATTCATAATCAATTGACACTGTTTAATCACTGTTTATCAACATGCGCTGCTATCTAAGAATCTGAGGGAAGGTCAACAGCTTTCTGTCATCTGGCAGAGTAATGTATATTTATTTTTAAATTTTTTATTAAATTATAAATCTACCAAGAAGTATTTCCACCCTACGCACACTGGTGTTCTAAGATTAAGATAGAAACACACTTTCAGACCAAAATCAAAGTTTTCATAAAAAGATAAAAGCTACCTTGGTAGCCTTTTAGATTTATTTATTCCTTTTAGGCCTTGTGCACATATTAATTTATGGTGTATAGAAATAAGCACCACACTTACTAAAGTAAGTGATTACATTAACAGGAATCTGAGGGTTGTTAAGAGGTTCAGAATTCTATTAACATCTGAATACTTAATAATATCACTGAAATCAGTGATATTATTCACTGATTCTCTGTGATATTATTCACAGAGAAGGTGAAGGTATCAACATCCACAGAAGCCAAGTGAGAACAACTTATAAACAGTAAAACAGTAAGCTATTGGCATATTTTAAATTTTTTGTATTAACTCTTCAAAATCCAGTATGTACTTTAATATGTGTAAAAATATGTATGGGTGTAAATGTATTTTTGCATGTGTTTGGTAATATTGCAATTCATATTACTTAAAAGAGTAATTTTTTCAACAAATGAATTAATGTAGGCATTTTGGAATAACGAAAACTTTCTATTAATATGATTTGAGAAGCTGACAGAAGGCAGTAATTAAGTGGTGGATTTTCTGGATGTAAAAGGAAAAAAGAAAAAGTACACATTGGTGGTTACAGAATAAACAGGGGGATATTAAGAACAAAGGAAATAGAGAAGCCAAAGAACTTTTATGCATGACTCATGGATATGAACTAAGAGGGGCATTGCTGGAGGAAATGGGGTACTGGGTGGAGCGGGGCAAAGGGAGGAAAATTGGGACAACTGTAATAGCAAAATAAATAAAATACATTAATTAATAAAAAAGTAAAACACATGGTAAATTTTTAATAATCTTACATGCCTCTAAAAAAAGAAAAACAATGATGGTTACTGTCTCCATTCCTCTCTGACTTCCAAGTTATTTTCAGTTTATTTTTCAGAAATCTCAGAACCTGTATTTTGATTTTACATGTCATTTAGAATTTCTTAGAAAATTTTAGGACATTTTTTAAGAAGTTGACCACTTTCTTCTTATTGCCTATATTTCATTTCTTCCAGTTATCCCAAAGAACTAAAAATGAATTAAAATAAGTCAATTTCCCTATTATTTCCTCATATTTGTTCACTAAACATTTGAAGACATGTACCTCAAAAACCGCAGGGAGTCAAATGACTAGCACATACTGGTACATCAATTTCAGCTGTGCGACTAATCGGCTCTTTCACCTTGGGCAAGTCATGCCACCTGGTTGGGCCTCATTTTCTCCAATTTAAGAAATTAGATTGATAATCTATAATTTTATTCCTGCTAACTTCTTCATCAGGTTACAAATAAGAAGCTACTAACAGAGGAATCTTGTAAAAACAGGTATAAACATGTTTTAATGTAGAATTTCTTTGTTCAGCCCAAGAATTACAGCTCTCTAGCACTGCCTAAAAGAATTTTCTATGATAAATGGAAATGTTCTGTATCTGTGCTATCTAATATGGTAGTCACTGGTTGCATATGACCACTGAGCACTTGAAATGTGGCTAAAGACTCTGAGAAAGGGAATTTTTCATTTAATTTTAACTGATTTAATATTAAATGGCCACAGGTGGCTAATGGCTACTGTATCGGACCTAACAGTTCTAGATCAGGCAAGTCACTTCTAAACAGAACTTTCCCGAGAACATGGTCTGCTCTGGCATATCTCAGTCTTTGGGCATGCTTGACAAAGTGGCAAGTTTCAGCTGTAACAGAGATGCACAGACCAATACTTAGCTCTCTTACTCCTAACACTTAGCCATCTACACAGATACTTTTTGCTACTCTCTCTACATTCTTTAGGTTCTATACCTGTTTCAATTACCTGGAAGTCACACCCAAAACACATTCTAAGTGCCATCTTCCCAATAATCACCCCTAAAAGAGATTGCTTATGGTTTTAATTAAGCCTAAACAACCTCCATTAAAGCGTCAGAAAACATACCTTGGAATCACAATTTCCAACAACTTCAATTTTTTCTGCTTTCAGTTCCATACTTTGTCTTTTGGCTGGACTTTTTACCAACTGTCCGTGAACTTCCACGGAGCTCCCAAAAGCCAGTTCTCTATAGTAACAATACAGCACAAACAAGGTATCATTATACACAACCCTCATTTTAATATGAACCTTGCTATGAGAACATTAAATATTTAATGATACAAGGTTTTACCCTTCATAAAGTAAAAAGCTGTAGGTAGTTAAAAGAGAATGAAGCAAAGGATAGGTGGGAATATTGTCCCATGAAAATGTTAGAGAAGGAAAGGCCTGAGCTTGAAGGATCTTGATTTTAAGTATTTGGACCTGAACCTCCAAACTATGAAAAGCAGATTTGTTTAGAAAGATCATGCTGGGTACAATGTGAACACTGGATTAGGTAAATGGGGAGCAGAAGAAATAAAAAACAAAAATCAAAGGACTCACTTTTTTGTTTTTTTTTTAACTAACCTGCTGTCAAAGTTTGAATCTGCTACAACCTGAAGGCTTTCCAAGGAGGACCCATCATTTACATGAAGGAACAGGACTTCCTTCTGGGATCGGACTGATCGAATCCATCCCTAATGAAGAGAAATAGTTCTAAATGTGCGTTTAAAACACATCAACATTTTACATTCTCACTACACATACACATAGCAGACTAAACGCAAACCAAGGGGGGAAAATGACCTCATAATCCTGTCTTCACAAATCGATTGCTCTTAGTTCACTCATAAGTGTATAAAATTTTATATGGCTCTTATCACAGTGAGATATAGCTTTGACATTGTTTTGTTAATAAAGCTCATCTTTCTGAATAAATGCCTGACATTCCATTAGGCTGATGAGCGTAATTCACATAACCAATCCCCCCAATATTGGCTATTTCGCCTATTTTTTCCTATCCCTGCATCCCCTTAATTGAGTAACAGATGATGGAGCACATATTTTGGTCTCTTTCTCCTTTCCCATCCAATTCCAAGAAGGGAGTTATGCAGTTATAGATGAGGGATGTCATCATGGGATTATGTTTCCTTTTACAAAATACCATACATAAAGAGTTCTCAAGTAACTTCTCATTATGAACACAAGTTATATATAAACTTTCAAAAGCATTCTGAATTTAAATGGCAAGTTCATCTGAGTACAAATAAGATGTCTTGAGGTAGACCAATTAACATTAAAAACAGCTCAGGTATCACACCTAGCTTAAATTTAATTAGCACAGAAGTTGAGAGAATGTTCTTCTAGCAGACCATGAACAATTGTGAAATAATCGATGGTGTGTGATTAACTATCCAACATGCCTGGGAAAAGCAAGGTGATCCTACTTAGGAAAACTGTACAGTCCTGTACCACTTAATGACAGATACATTCTGAGAACTATGTTGCTAGGCAAATTCAACCTTGTGCCAACATCCTAGAGGGCACTTACACAAATCTAGATGGTATAGCTACTATACACCTACACACGTTACTGTACAAATCAACATGAGATTAAATGAAGCACAAGAGAAAATGATGCAATCAAGAGATGCGGTAAACACAAGACGTGTGAGGCTGCTGCAGGTGTAATATGGAGTACTCTTCTACAGCAAACTTTGCACAAGTAGAAAAAGTAGACTGTAAAATAATAGTATAGTAAATACACAAACCAGTAATATATTCATTTATCATCTGTAAGAGTATTATGTACATAATTGTATGCACTATACTTTTATACAACTAGCAATGCCTTGGTTTTGTTTATACCAGCATCATTACAAACATGTGAGTAATGCATTGATCTACGATGTTAGATTATCAAGGTTACCAAGTCACTAGGAGGCAGGAATTTTTCAACTCCATTATAATCTCACAGGACCATGTCTTCATGCAATGTCATGTGGCACATGACTTACTAATCCTTATTTTCTTTATGTCCCCAACATATACAGATAAGGAGTATTCCTTGACCTCCCCATACAGTTGAGTACTTCCTGTTTTCTCCAAGTTCTGTATTTATATACTAACACCTATCATATGGCTGAAATTACTAGTTTTAGCCACTAGACCAGGGCTGTCCAACAAAAATATGTGAGCCACATAAGCAATTTTACATTTGTTTTTTTAGTGGTCAAAGTAAAACGCAGGTGAAATTAACTTATTTTATTTAACCAATTATGCCCCCAATATTAACAGCCTATAATCAATATAACAATATTTTGCATTCTTTTCTGTTCTTCAAAATTAGTATTTTATTTACAGCACCTCTTAAGTCAGACTACCCACACTTTAAGTGCTCAGTAGTTAAATAGTACAAGTGACAGGTAGCAACTATATTAGATTGCCCAGCACTAAAGTGAAAGCATGTGATAGAGGCACTAGTTGTTTTTTCATTTTGAGTTGCCTTTAGACTAGCACGTAAAAGGTGTCGTTAATGTCTATCAAATTAATAGATGAATTCAAGAAAAGATTTTAACTTGGATCATGGAAAGAATATGAAACCCAAAGAAATGCAGAGGGGTAGTCATATTGCAAAAAATCAAGGATATGTGAGGACAACAAAAATAGTTGTCAGTGTGTTTAAGCAAACCGCCTTGCTTGGCCTGCTCCTTTAAGAGGAAAGCTATATGGAACTGATGCAAAGATTATTAGCAAAAGAAATAATAGCTAACATTTATTGACTCTGGACGACTTTTCTATGTCTGATATCTATTATCACCTTCATTTTTATAAGAGGAAACTGAAGGCTGGAGCACCTAAGTGACATGCCCCGTAATTCGAACTACACCTACCTAGGCAGCCTGACTCTAGAGCTCTTTCAAGCTGCTACATTCCACTCTTTTCCCTAGTTGATCAAACATATTACACACAAAACCTCACTTGAGGAACTGAGGTGGAATGAAAGGTTTAATTGAACAAATATTTACAGTCAGCCATGTGTAAAACCATGTGTAAAGTCACACACGTAAGACATGGTTTCTGCTCTCAAGGAGCTAGCTCAAAACCACCAGCATAAAACTGTATGTTTATTATAAGGACTAAAGGAAAAGGGACTCCTTCAGTTACTTCGCTGTGCGGTTAACAAGTTGATAGGTATGGCCTGGTACCGTGAAAGGAAAGTTCCTGCGCTTTATAGGCATCACAACAGTTTTTGCGAAAAGTGATGGTAGCCAATGAAAGGAGAAAAGTGTGAACGCACACGATTGCCTATATTTTCTAACTTTTCCCCGCCGGTCGTTCTGAACCAACAGTACAAACCAAGCATAAATATGGATATACACTAAGTGACCATGTAAGTCGCCAAGAATAAGAAGGGGGAAAAAAAAAACACCTTTTCCCATACACCAACCTGAACCTTAACGCGCTCCCCATTCGTGTTCTGGGCCCTGAGGGCTTCCCGCACGCTCAGTTTGGCTGAAGGCTTGAATCTCGGGCAGGGAGCAGAGGAACAGGAGCGCAGGGCTCGGAGCAGGCACCGGGCCCCGAACATCGCGCCGGTGCCCCAGCCCACCCTCCTCGGCACCAGCCGAGATCCTAGCGGGGTCGGACCCTGCCTTCGGGGACCCTTTTCTTCCAGCCGCGCCCCAATTCCGGGCTGCAAGCCTAGCGTCAGGTGCGTCTAAACCTCCCCGATTGCCCCCTTCCCCTTAGGGAGTTCCAATTCTTCCCCCAAAGAATCTCTCGCGTTTCCCTCTCCCCGAGGCTGAGCTAGACAACACGTTCAGCGGCGTAAGCTGCAAAGAAACCACGTGCAGCACGCTGCCGGGACGCCCCGCGGTCGAGCCGGGTTCCCAAAACTACTCCTAGACCCCTGGCCGTAACGCGAGCAGCCGCCAACGTCACCACGCCAACTCTAACGTCATCACGCTACCGGGAGGCCGAGTCTCGCACACTCCCGACTCCAGTTCAAAGCGGAGGCTGAGCGCAGGAAGGGGCGGGGCCAGGGCTACCATGGGGCGGAGCTAAGGCTTTAAAGTCGTAGGTGTTGTGAGGTGACGTGATTACCGAATCCAGGTGAATCTGAATCTAAGAGCTTTAATCTCTCAAATTTACAGGTGGTGCTGAGGAACTCTGAGAGGCAAGGAGTGACTGATGACCAGGGAAACCGTCCAGAAGGAGACTTAATTGTTGGGAGAATTAGCCTGAGCCTGGACATCAGTCGTCCTAGAGTTCTGAGCAATGAGATAGGTAGTTGTGTGGTATCGAAACAGACGGTTGTATAAAAGGGGGTCATGCCTTGGCATAGCCTAAGCGAGGAATGGCAGGCGTGGCCGGAAAAGGTAGCTTTCTCACAAGTAAGGGTAACTGAAGAGATCCGGAATGTTAGAGAAAGCAGACAGTGTGAAGATGTCGGAGAAAGACTGGTGGAACGTCCAGCATTGCCTGCCGAATCATCTCTCCCTACCCGACCCCTCCCGCCCCAACACAGCTGCATTTATTTGACCTGGAAACATTGACCTTTTACTATATTAGGCTACCTTTAAAATACACCCCCCCCAATTTTTTCCCTGTAATTCAATGGCAATCATGAAAAGGATTCTAATTAAAAGAAGGGCAAGTTATCTAAATTTGCCACTATTATGAAGCCCATTTTACCAATAAGGGAACTTGGGGACAGAAAAGTGAAACAACTTGCTCAAAGAAATGGATCCTGTACGTGTGAGATTTAAACCCCCAAATCTTGGCTTCATACCCTAAACTATTATGCTATGTATGCAGTATTTCCAGATGGGAAATAAAATCATGGTCCATCAAGGATCTCATGTTCTAGAGATGAAGACTGGCAAGAAGACAGATCGTTGCAACATAAACCAAAAAGTACACGTAAATGGACACAAGTGGAGTGGTAGTTTTTGAGGAGGATCAGAATTTTATCTACTTAAGAATGTAAGAAAGAGTATTTCATGCCAGAAGGTGAGCAGAAAATGTTGCCAGGAGGGTAGAAAGGAACATGGTACTTGATTCAGAGCTTACGGAGACATTAGGTGTGGCAAAGGAATGGATCTTGGGTTTTTCTGAAGGAGCTAACAATGGTGAGTGCAATTTATCTTGAAAAATGAAAAGGCACATGCTCAGAGCAGAAAATGGGAGTCACATTTGTAGTTTGTATCTTTTTAAGAAGCAGCTCATACTCTAGAAAGAGAAGCTGGCAAGTAAATGGTCAATTAAAGGAATAAGTACAGAAGAGTAGTAGTCATAACCAAGTCTTGGGGGAACAAGGCCGTTTTCCTAGAGGAAGTGACATCTGATCTGAGACCAGAGGATGAGCATTAGCTTGTAAAGGGGTGAACTATGTATGGTGAAGGGCGTTGCAAGTATTCTCTATTGCGATTAAGGTGGACTTACCTGAAGCACGTATGTAAGCATTCCTTGAGCTGTGCATTTTACATATGTATATTTAAATAAATACATTAAATAATAAAAATAGAGGAATCAGGTCTGTTGTGAGAATTAAAGTATCCTCTCTCCCCAGTTAGTGCAAATGACACTCTTTCTTTGTAAAACCTATGAACTATTTCCTGCATATAGAAGAGTTTAGAGGATTATGTAGTAAAACTTGGTAGCTACCACCTAGGTTTGTCAAGCCAAATCTTAATATTTTGTCAGATCTCTTTCAGATCTTCCTCTTTTATTTGAAGGAAAAGTAAAATCCAGATACAATGAATCTCCCTTATACCCCTCTGCATTTTTCTTCTTTCCTCCCAGATAGAGGAAACCACTGTCTAGAATTCAGAGGTTATCATTTCCTTCCACATTATAATTTTATACACACATGCACATACATGTGAACATATATGTATATGTAATATGTATAAATTCTCTTGTCTTGCATGTTTTAAACTTTAGATAAATGATTTCTTGCTCATCATTCTACAACTCAAATAGATTTTTTGAGATCTATCCGTGTAGCTCTTGCTCATTCTTTTCAATATTCCATGATATGAGAATGTACCCTTCTCATTCTGATAGTTATTTGGGTTGTTTTCAGTGTTTTTCTATTACAAGCAGAGGTGGATTTACCATGGAGATAATGAAAGTTAAGCTCAGAGCACCTTATCTGTATGTATGTCTTCCCTCCGACCCCCTCCCTCCCAATTCTTTACTACTGCTGTCCTGCACAGTGCTGGAAATTGCAGGCTGAGAAGAGAGGTAATCAGGAAGCATTTCTAAAGGAACTCAGAATAAAGGGACCTAGATTTCCAATAATCTAAATGTTTTTTGTAACTTCCCTTATTTTAAATAAAAATTGACTTTAATATCTGTACTTTTGTATCATTTTCCTTAAAGAACCCCTTCCCAATTATGTAAAGTTTCAATAACCACAAAACTGGATTTGCCTTTTATTACAAGAATGCTGCAATAAATATTCTGGACACATATGAAGGAGTGTCTAGATCATAAGCTGAAGGTATATGCATCTCTGCCTTGACTAGGCACTGGCAAGTTTCTCTCCAAATTGATGGCTCCGATTTATATACCCTCCTGCAGGCTTCTAAGAGTTCTCATATCTCCATACCTTTAGTGACAACTGATAGAGTTTCATTTTTATCAGTGTCAGATAAGAAAGCGCACCTCAGTGTTTTTAGAGATTCTATGTTTTTTTTTTTATCCTCTTTTTATTTTTCCTCAAAATTCCATTTCACCCATAACCCCTATCATTTTCAACAGCACAGTGGGAAGGAACACTGTCCTGGTAATCAGAAGTCTGGTTCAAATCTCATTTGTATGACTCACTAGCTGTGGAATCTTCAGCAAGTAACAAACTTGAGACTTCCATCACAGCGTGTTGACAGTATTAACTGAAATGCTGTGTGAGTTTTGTGATAGAGAAATTCGTGTTATATATCTGACTGAATACTCATTTGAGTTGTGTTTTAGAGCTAGGGCATCCCCTTAATTTTATCAGTCAACTCTATTTAAATCCCAAAGTACAAAAACCAAGATTAATTCCTTCTATTTTGCTTACATTTCTTTTAGGCACAGTCTTTTAGTGTATATAAGAATCACCAGCTCGTCAAAGTGCAAATTTCTAGGTGTCTTGCTTGATGATTCTAACTTGTTTTGAGAAACACAGCTTGCTCTACTGTCCTACCTATCTCATCCTTTCCCTGGCTTCTTCCTTTTGCTTCCAGGAGGCCCATACTTTGAGACTTGAACCATTCTTCTACTATATTACTATTCTTTTTCTTCTTATTATTAAACTTCTAACGTATTTTCTTTTTTAATTTTATTGTTGTTGTATTACATCCATCCCCTTTTTGCTCCCCTCTGTCCCCCTCCCCACCCTCCCATTCCCCCCAAAGTCAGTCCTACCTGTTGTCCATGTCCATGGTTCCTTTATACTAGGTTTTTGTCTAAACTGCTCCCCTTCCTTGCCTCTTCCTCCCCCCTCCCCCCCAACACCCTTCTTCCTGACCACTGAAGGCCTATTTACTGTATTCATATATTTGGCTCTGTTTTGCTTGTTGTTAGTTTTGTTCATTATTGTCCTGTAATGGGTGAGATCATATGATATTTGTCCTTCACTGACTGGCTTATTTCACTAAGCATAATACTCTCCAGTTCCATCCATGTTGTTGCAAAGGGTACAAGTTCCTTCTTTCTTTCTGCTGTATAGTATTCCATTGTGTAAATATACCAAAGTTTTTTGATCCAATCATTCACTGATGGGCACTTAGGCTGTTTCCAGCACTTGGCTATGTAAATAGTGCTGCTATGAACATAGGTGTATATAGGTTCTTATGAATTGGTGTTTCAGGATTCTTTGGGTATAGTCCAAGTAGTGGACTTGCTGGATCAAAAGGCAGTTCCATTTTTAGTTTTTGAAGGAAACCCCATACTGTTTTCCACAGTGGCTGCACCAGCCTACATTCCCACCAACAGTGGATGAGGGTTCCCTTTGCCCCACATCCTCACCAACACTTGTTGTTTGTTGATTTGTTGATGATTGCCATTGTGACAGGTGTGAGGTGGTATCTTATTGTGGTTTTAATTTGCATCTCTCTGATGACTAGTGATGTTGAGAATTCTTTCATATGCCTCCGGGCCCTTTGTACATCTTCCTCAGTGAGTTGTCTGTTTAGGTCCTTTGCCCATTTTTTAATTGGGCTGTCTGTCTCCCTGGTGTTGAGTCGCATTAGTTCTTTATATATTTTGGAGATCAGACCCTTGTCTGAGGTATCATTGACAATTATGTTTTCCTATACAGTTGGTTCCCTTTGAACTTTGCTGATGTTTTCTTGAGCTGAACAGAAACTCTTCAATTTGATATAGTCCCATTTGTTGATTTGTTCTTTTATTTCCTTTGCCCTTGGTGAAGTATCAGTAAACATATTTCTGCATAGGATATCCAAAGTTTACTGCCTATATTTTTCTCCAGGACCTTTATGGTGGCACTGCTTATGTTTAAATCCTTTATCCATCTTGAGTTTATTCTGGTGTATGGTGTAAGTTGGTGGTTTAGTTTTATCTTTTTGCATGTTGCTGTCCTGTTCTCCCAACACCATTTATTGAAGAGACTGTTTTTACTCCATTTTATGTTCCTTCCCCCTTTGTCAAATATTAGTTGACACTAGAGTCCTGGGTTAATTTCTGGGCTCTCTATTCTGTTCCATTGATCTATATGTCTATTCTTATGCCAGTACCAGATAGTTTTGATGACAACCAATGTGTTTTCAAAGAAGTTATAACATCCACCTCCAGTTCAAGTTGCCTTCCTGGCTTACAGTGAGGGAGGCATCCGTGAGTGTGGGTGGAAAACGACCTCAGGAGGGTAGCAGGAGCCCTTTCCTGAGCAGGCTCTGCTGGGGCCCCAGTGCAGTCTGCGCTGAGCATGCCGTGCACACACTGTGCCTGCAGCACTTGGATATCTGCAGCATCAACACTGAGAAATAACACCAATATTTGTTTAAAAAAAAACCTTAGTGGCCTGGCTGGTGGCACAGTGGATAAGGTGCCAGCCTGTGAACCCAAAGGTCACTGGTTCGATTCCCCAGCCAGGGCACATAACCAGGTTGCAAACCAGGTCTCCAGCCAGATCTGTAGCTGGAGGCAGGTGAAAAGCAACCACACACTGCTGTTTCTCTCCCTCTCTGCCTCTCTCCCTAACCCTCTCTCTAAAAATAATAAATAAAATCTTAAAAAAAACCAAAAACACAACCTTAAACGTTGTTTTATGTGTCCAATCTTTTTCCTTATTACTATTTTGAGATATTGAGCTTGTCCATTGTGGTTTTACTTTCTATGTGTTTGGCAAAAACTTTCTGGAAGTTTTAGAAAATAGATTTCTATAATGCTCTGGGACCACATTGCAGATTAAAGAAAACATACTTGCCCTGAGGAGTTCCTAAGGTTTTTATCACCTGTTAAAATGTAAATATAGCAGATTGGACACTGACTGCCACTAGAGAAATTGCTAGAAATTTTTATTTTGTACAATTATTCTAGGAGTTCAATACATGTTCAGTGGCTGGCTCATTGGTGAATGTCTGCATTTTCCAAGGTGGGGTTGATAGTTAATTGTAATGCCTTCTGCAAATAAGTGCATATGTGAGGCTTACCAATTTTTATGCCTATTTGGGGTAATTTGGCTAAGTAATTGCCTGGGTTTTCACCACTGAGGATAAGAGGAGGTTTAAAAATGCTTTGGTTATGATAAAAATTACATAAAAAGGCCTAACATGAATACCTGCGTAACCACCACCCAGGCGAAGGAGAAGCACGTTGCCCATACACTTCCAGCCCAGCCCTTCCCCTTCCCAACTACAAGTCCCCTACCTTCCTGACCTTCGTGGTAATCTTTTCATTGCTTCTCTTTATTGTTCTATCACCTCAGTGTATCGTCCAGACATTATAATTTAGATTCACCTGTTTTTTTTAAAAAAGATTTTATTATTTTTTAGGGAGAGGGGAAGAGAGAGAGGCAGAGAGGGAGAGAGACATCAATGTATGGTTGTCTTTTTCACCTGCCTCCAGCTACATAACCTGGCTTGCAACCTGGTTATGTGCCCTGGCTGGGGAATCGAACCAGCAACCTTTGGGTTCACAGGCTGGCACCTTATCCACTGTGCCACCAGCCAGGGTTAGTTTTACCTGTTTTTGAACTTTATGTGAATAGAACCTATCGTAGTGGGTGTTTTGGGTATGATTTCTTTTGCTCAGCACTATTCTTATGAGAATCAACTACATCATTGCCTGTAGTTACATATAGTTTGTTCATTTTCATTGCTGTAAGATCCCACTTTGTGACTCTAACCCAATTTATTTATCCATTCTGTTTTGGGTTGTTTTCAGTTTGGGGTTATTAGAAATAAAACTGCTATGAATATTTTTGTATGTAACTTACTATATATGAGTATGCATTTAAGCTGGGAATAATATCTAGGGAGTAAAATTGCTGATTCATAGGATATACAACTGCAGCTTTAGTAAATAGGATCAAACTTTTCCAAAGCATCACCAGTCATGTATGACAGTGTCTATTGCTTCACATTTTTGTCAACACTTGGTCTCACCAGACTTTTACATTTAGCTATATTGATGGAAGTGTAGTTGTGTCTCATTGCAGTTTTAATTCTCATTTCCCTGGTTATTATTTCTGAGCATCTTTCAGTGTTTTCATTGGGTTTTCTTCTTTGGTGAATTAAGCCTTTTGTCCATTTTCCTCCTGAGTAGTCTTTTTTCTAATTGATTTATCTACATAAATTTTTATGTATGTATTTTAGATATAATCTCTTTTCTGTTATAAGCATTACAAAAAACACTCTGTTGGCTGCTTTTATAATAGCTTATGAGGAGAAAATGGTTGAATGATTGATAGCAAACCTGGACGTTACTTTGTCCTTTGCTTTAGAAATAGTGTTCAATTCTTGAAGAAAATGAAAACACTCAAAATTAGCATTTGATTTTTTCTTGGCAATGTAAGATCACCATTTTTGTCATTTATCCTGTCATTATTCTTTGCAAATGAATTTTCTCATTAAATATTTCTTAATTTTTTTGAGTTACATGGTTAATGGGCTTATGTATATGGTCTATGAGCTGATTTGCAGGGAGCAACCTTCTAGTTACAATTTGGTGTACATTGTTTGAGGCTGATTCTGGCTGTTTAAAAATATTTGGAGGGCATAATTAAGCTCTGAAATTTCACACCAGGAAACAAGATAACTCAGAAAATAAACGATCACATATAATAGGCAATAAAATCTGAGCTGATCTTCCTGTACTCATTTTTTTCTTTCGGATCACATAGTGCTTCAAAGATTGGGGTTGGCTTTTCACCATTTCTTTAATGCATACACAGCTTCATAATGAGCACATCATCTTGTCTGGGAAAGTCTTTCTTACAGCCAGACTTCCATTTTCCCCTCCGTTTTGCAGTGTTTCCCATTGATAAGGTAAGACTGAAAAGAAAGTATAATTTGTTTCCTAAAGTTTTCCAAAAACATTACATATGAAAAAAAACACTTCCAAAATAGTCAAGCTCCACAAATGTTCAGATATATGAGTATGTTTCAGGGTGGTGCACTTTATCAGAATGTTAGTTTACAACTGAAAATATAAAGCAGATTGGCCTTTGGTTGGTGGTGGTGTGCACCCTTTGTTGTCTGCACCTTGGGCAGACAATGCCCCCTGCCCTCTTGCGAACCACTGCTTTTACTTATGTTTTGAAATGGGTTAAAGAGGGAAGGAGAGAAAGAGGGAGGGAGGGAGGAAGGGGAGAGAGGCAGAGAGGGAGAGAGGGAAGGAGGTGGGGAGAGAGAGAAAGCAGAGAGGGAGAGAGAAGAGAGAGGAGAGGAAAAGTGATCGATTGCTTCTGGTTGCCTCTCATACTGCCTTGACTGGGGACCTAACTTGCAACTTAGACATGTGTCCTGTCCCCAAATTGAACCTGAGACCTTTCGGTTTAGGGGATGGTGCTCCATAGAATTACTATTCCCTTTCCCAAGTATACGGTCAAATAGGCATAAAATGTTATAACTGATGAGAGATATTTTTGGAAAACTATAGCCTCTTATTAAAAATATGCACATTGTTTTTAAGATTTTATTTATTATTTTGAGAAAGAAAGGAAGGGAGAGTGGCAGAGAAACATCAATGTACAATTGCCTTTCACCTGCCTCCAGCCAAAGACCTGACTGGAGACCTGGCTTACAACCTGGTTATGTGCCCTGGCTGGGGAATCGAACCAGCAACCTTTGGGTTTGCAGGCCAGCGCCTTATCCGTTGTGCCACCAGCCAGCGCTTACACATTCTAACAGAGGAAAAATTTGCCCTTATGACAAAGAATTTGGAAGAGAGCATTTCCTGTAATTTACACAACCCTCAGCACTCATCATAATAGACAATTAGATGAGCTTATACCCTCCTTTTTATAAACAGGAAAAAATATATTGATGCCTCTGTAATCTTCTTTGAATTTCCTATAGAAGCACTTGTGAAAGGAGCATTAGAACAAGAATGGCAAGTCAGTTCTACTACATGAACAGCAATTCAGGGACCTGGGTATTTTCTCTAGCATATTTCTAGCAGAGCTTCCTAAAGTTCCACCAGTCCCTGCGAACAGCAGTAAAAAAGATTGCTTGATAATGTAACTTTCCCTGAAAATTAATTTATCCTCCTCTTTTTAGGGTTTACTTTCAGAATCATGCACAGGGTGTGTGTGATCAATTGGCAATAACTTTGCATTTCCTTATTTCACATGCTTACTAGTTTTGGAAAACTATGTTTCTAAGGTTATAATTTAACATCATTGTTTCAGATATAAAGTATTAAGTTCTGAGAGCAACTGTCATGCCAAAGGAATACAGTCTTAGAGCAACTATAATTTCTGGACTGCCTGCAGGGCCAACTGCTAAGGAAATTGCAGACTTCAATAACATCCCTTTACGTACAGTTTACAACGTGAAGAAGGTGTATGATGCTGATCCTGATGTCGCCACACCAACAAGGAAAATGCATAAGGTATGTGAGGATCGCACCAGATATTGTACACAGAATCCAGGAGACTATCAATGAAGATCCAGGATGTTTATTTTGATGTTTTGAAAGAATTAATTGTACTGTGGAGGAAGCAAGTCACAAAAGGACGTAATTTTATCTTCTAACAATATGGTGTGCCAGGACACAACACCAAAAAGGTGCAAGAATGTCTCAGTGTCATTGTTTCTAAATTCTGGTCAGAGGAAATCTGGCCGCCTAGTTCACCAGATGCAAATCCTTTAGGCTATCATGTATAGAGCATTTGTGAGAGAAGTAATAAACAACCTCATTCCAATCAAGAGGCTGTTAAACCTTAGACTGAAAACATTACGATGTCAGTGGATAAAGAAATGTTAATTAAAGTGTGCTCAAGATTCCCAAGTCGAATTGAGTCTACTATAGCAGCAAATGGGGACTTTATTGAACAATTTAAAATATAATGACTATGTTTATGCATTTACATATAAGAACAAATTTATTTCAAAATATAACACTTTTGTGATATGTTGTTTTACTAAAATTTTGCCAGTTGAGTGTCCATACCCTGTACATTGACAGATATTTTAATTTTCAATATATTAGATTAAACAATTTAATGTTTCTGAATAGACCATATCATAAAGGAATATGATATATATGTGTATATATTTTTACACAAGTAGTGTGGTTTACATTTCCTAGTGACTGGTTGTGGTAGTCTGCCCCACAATTAGTCATGCACAGTTCATATAACTCAAAGAATATAGTAGATGTGGGACATTGTGTCTTTTACCTTTCTCTCTTGGATCACTTACTCTGGGTGCTGCCAGGTACTATGTCATGAAGACACTCAGCTAGTCCTATGAAGATGCCCACGTGGCAAGGAATGGAGGCATCTTGTCAGTCATTTGCACCATTGTATCCTGTACAGAATATGTGTATGTGCTATTTGTTCTGTTTTTCTGGAGACCCCTGAGCAAGTTGGGGAGTTAATTAATGGGTCATTTATTTATTGGCATTATTTCATATGATTATGGAGCCTGAGAAGCCCCATGATCTGTACTCTGTGAGCTGAAGACTCAGGAAAGCCACTGGTATAGTTTGAAACCCTAAGAACCACAGAGCCTATGCTGCTGATTTCAGTCCAAGCCTGACAACCTAAGAACCAGGACCACCAAGGACAGGAGAAAACTGGTGTCTTGGCTCATACAGTCAGCCCAGGGGAGAATTCAGCCTTCCTCTGCCTTTTAGTTCTATTGATGCCCTCACTGGATTGGATGAAGCCCACCCACATTACCCCTTTGTTGCAAGATAAGTAAGTCCTGGGGATGTAATGTACAGCATAGAGGCTAGAGTTAACAATGCTGTATTATATATTTAAAAGTAGCCAAGAACATGGATCTTCAGAGTTCTCATCGCAAGGAAAGAAAACTGAAACTACGTGTGGTGATGCAGGTTAACTAAACTTTCTATGTGATCATTTCACAATTTATACATTTATCAAGTCATTAGGTATACACCTAAGACTACTACAATGCTATACGTCAATTATATCTTAATAAAAACGGTTAATAAAAAATAAAACCAGGGCCCTGGCTGGTAGCACAGTGGATAAGGTGCCAGCCTGGGAACCCAAAGGTCGGAGGTTCAATTCCCCAGCCAGGGCACATAACCAGGTTGCAAACCAGGTCTCCAGTCAGGTCTGTGGCTGGAGGCAGGTGGAAAGCAACCATACATTGATGTCTCTCTCCCTCTCTGTCTCTCTCTCTTCCCCTCTTTCTAAAAATAATTAAATAAAATCTTTTAAAAAAAACAAACCCAAAACTTTTAAAAAATTTAAAAATAAATAAATAAATAAATAAAATAAAACCAATTTAACCTATAAGGTAGCTAAAGAGGTTACAACACATTGGTAGTAAAAATACTCTTTAAAAACAAAACAAAGTTAAAATTATCTTTTCCTCTTTAGGTAACTAGCAGAACCTGAGAGGACTGCTTACTATATACTCTTCCCCTCTGTAGTAGAAAGAGAAAAAGCATTGCAATAAGTGAATTTTCATCCCACTGAGAGGCTGGAAACTATCAGCAATATAATCTGAGCCTGAGAAAAGTCATGTTGTCAATTTTTTTATTTAATGAAAGTTTGGGGAAAGGAGACTTTGTAATGACCTTCAAAGATTTTCAAAAGAATATTTACTGGCCAGCTTTCTATAGAAAAACTGATGGTCTCTGAAATAGCCTATCAGTATCCTCATGTTAACATGTGCAAAGAAGGTATCGATACTGAGTTACTGATGTATTAACCCAGAGAGAAATCAGTCTTATAGTCCCTATCAGAATATTGTCCTATACCAACCCCTCCATTCTCTGAAAATCACCTGTGACTCAGATTACTAAGTGGCTTCACATAGAGGAAACAAAGTGGTTTATAATAGCAAGGTTAATACCAATAGTTACCATTCACTGTGCTAAGGGCTTTAGATGCATTATTTCATTCAATCCTCTCAACAATTCTACTCATCCACTTTTTACAAAGCACTAAGTGCCAGACACTCTTACAGGAGCTGGAGATAAAGCAGTGAACAAAGAAGACAGAAATCCCTGCTTCGCAGAGCATACCTTCTAGTAGTAAGGACAGACAGTAAACATATCCATCAATCAATTATATAAAGCGTTAGAGTATTTTCAACACTATAGAGAAGACTGAAACCAGGGAAAGGGGAAGGGAGCAATTACATTGGGGAGAGTTACATTTTAAATAGAGTGGCCAGGGAAGATCTTGTTGAGAAGATAGCATCTGAATAAGGTTGAGGAGGAAGCTATCAGAATATTTGAAGGAAGAGGGTTCTAGGCAAAGAGAAAAGCAAATCCAAAAGCCCTGACCAAGGAGAATGCCTGGTGGCCTCAAAGGACAACAAAGAGACCAAAGCTGGAGCAAAGGGGGTGGGAAGAGAGATAGGAGGTCAGAGAGGTAACCAGGAGCCGCAGGACACAGGGACTTGTAAGTTGTAATCAGACTCTGACTTTTACTTTGAGTTAGATGGGAAGCCACTTGAACACTTGCATCAGGGAAAGTAACAAAGTTTGGTTAATAGTTTAATAAAAACACAACGACCACTGTATTGAGACCAGATGAAAGCTGTAGGGACAAGGACAGAGGCAGAGAGAGCAGTTAGGAGGTAACTGCAATAATCTAGAAGAGAAATGATAGTGGTTTGCCAAGGGCTGTAACAGAGGATGTCTTCAGAGGTGCTTCAGTTCTGGATGTATTTTGAAATAGAGCCAACAAGATTTCCTGAAGTATTTGGATATGGGGTACGAAAAAGATGTTAAAGATGGCACTATGATTTCACACTGAGCGAAAGAATGATGAAGTTGTCATTCACCAGGATGAAGACGATGGGGATTGGCAAGATTAGGAACTTATTTTTAGACATTCTAGGCTTGAGGTATTGTGAGTCATTTAGTCATTCAAGTGGGAAAATTGAGTAGCAATTGGACATACAAGTCTGGAACTCAAGGAATAAATTTAGGGTAGTGATCATTTTAGGAGTCATTAACATATACATGGTATCTAAAGTCATAAAACTAATGACATTGCAAATGAAGTCAGCATAGGTCAAAGCAAAAACAGAAAAAGGAGAGGAAGTTTAAGCACTGAACGTTGGGGCAGCCAAGGCTGAGAGCTCAGGAAGATGAGGGGAGACCCACAAAGGAGGCACAAGGTCAGGAGAGTGTAGTGCTATTGGAAGCCAAGTAAGGAAAGCGTTTGCAGGAGGAGGGATTGATTAGCCATAGATCGGTCAAGATAGAAGAGAAGTGATAAAGATTGTTGGATTTAGAAATATGGAGTCTCTGGTGATGCTGACGGGCTATTTTAGTGGAGCGCAGGTAGCAAAAGCCTGTTTGGAACCACCAGTGGAAGTTGCAACATTGGAGATGTGATGAAGTCCAGATCTGAGGCAGGAAATGGACAAAGTGAGACAACTTGTTGTGCCAAAAAGCGAGGAAGCTATCAAATATTAATGAGGTCTTGTCAAAAGGATAAGAAAACAACTTTAAGGGGCCAAAGCCAGGACTCCTGGTGCATCAAAAATGACACCTGCAGTTTTTGGAAACATTAAATCTATAAACCTCCAAGAAATCATCAATACTGTATACTAAAATACAAATCTTAAAAAAAAAACAAAAACAAAAATCCCTAGAAGCCATATTGGCCACCTCTGGAAATTGTTAAGACACCAATTCATTAATCTGAAAACTGATAAATAATAAGAAACATACAGGTACACTTATTCCCTTTCCTGAACTGTGTTGTAATAAGAGAAAAGTTATACTGTATTGAAGAATTCCAACTGAAAAATGCAAAGGGATTTATGGAATTAGAAAATCACCATTTCATAATCTCTAATGAAATATATAGGGAACAATCATCAATGGATGCTAAAACAGTTAAGAGAAATATTATAGGAAATTTTATGAAGAATAAATCAGGCTGACACTGCTGAAGTTACAGATTAATCCTAACATCACTAAACATGTGAGAATGAGACATTATATGCCTCCTAATATGATAGAGCAGGAAATACTTAGCATACTGAGAATATGTGAAGCATTATTGCAAATATAAACAAATAAATAAATGAAACTTAAATTTGCCTCTAGAGCAGGGGTTTCTGTAAAAGGCCAGATAGTAAATATTTTAGGGTTTGTGGGCCAGGTATCGTCTCTATCACATGTTCTTTTTCTTGTTTATTTGTTTTTACAACCTTTTAAAAATATGCATGACCATTCTTAACTTTAGGAATTACAGAAGCAGCTTGCTGGCCATAGTTTAATAATCCCAGTGTTAGATCAAATGCCCATTTACAGAAAATATGGGGGTTAGAGAAAAAACTAAATAATACCATGAGGAAGAAATAAAACCTTATCCACAATTTAGGAAATTCTATACGACAAATGAACTATTTTTTTCAACAGTTCAAAGCATTAAAAAAGGACAGGTGACATTATAGAATAAAAGAAAATTAAGAGACCCATCACTCAAATGCAATATGTGGATCTTTGTTCATACTGACTTTAAAAGGTAATTTGAAAATGATATATGGCTACCTCTACCTCTGTCTCTACCTATCTCTACATCTATATAAAGAGAGAGGGAGAGAGAGACAGAAATTGTAACAGGCATAGCTTAGTTATTATTTTGTGAAAGTGTCTGTTTAAGAAAAGTTTGATAGACTTCATGAGTGTAGTTATATCAGCCTGGAGCTCCCTTCTTGAGGCTTTAGCTTACATATTTAGTACATTTAATAAATATGTTGTGCAGATTTTCTACTTATTTTTGAGTCAATTTTCATAAGTGGTATGTTTTAATAAATTTATCTTTCTAATTTTGGGGGCAGTGGTTTGCCTTGGGACTTCAATTCTCTGATGAATCTAAGAAGAGTTGTTGTTCTTAGCTTTTTGTCTTGATATGAGGACAGGAGCGATGACTTCCAAGCTGCTTGCATTCTGGATCAGAAACCAGGATGGGAAGATCTAAAAGAGAGGGAAAATCCTGGCAGAAAAGAGAGAATTCCTGGAGGGAAGCATCGAAGTATGTGGGGGGTGGAGGGCTGGCTTAGCTAGGAGCATTCTGAGCAGTTTATCTAGAAAAACAGGCCTAGGTAGGGTCCATTTAGGACGGTGGAGTATATGGTAAGGAGAGGCTCATGGTAGTCCTCTTTAATTTACTTCTATTTCATGGGGGATCCTTTGACCCACAGTAAAATCCCCTGGTGCCACAGATGAAATAAAACTGTCCCTTACAGCAAGTGAAGGGGAAGAAGGTCGGCCTATGTCTGGGCAAACAAAGGCCTGTTTTTTCCCTTCTCCAGATATTTAATTGAAACACAGTAAACCTGAAGGCATGTAGCCTGTCAATCAATGCTAAATAATGCTAATTACAGGGAAATGGAAAAAAAACAAGTGAAGGGGCACAGAGATCTCACTCAGGTCAGGATGTGCATTCAAATTTTAAAAATTTCTGCTGTTGATACAACAAAGGATTAGGTGAGGTGAATAAACAGGCCAGGCTTCATAGTGGCTAAAATATTTTCTCATGGCCTAGTTCCCCCTCCCTCAGTCCACTGGCTAGAACATGGAAACCTGCATGTACCCAGCATTCCCAGTTTTCTGGTCGGGTCTTACAGACTTAGCCTGGCCCTCATGGGACTCCAAATTTCAATGTTTTCCCAGGTGAACCTTGATACTATTTTACAGTGAAATAGAAGGCACAGACTTGTGGAGAGAGGGAGGGAGAGAGGTGTATGAAGTAGATGTTGAAGAGTTGAAAAGAGAGAAGACTCTGAAATGATCATCTATGGACTGGAGAAAGAAAGTTTGGTTGCCAGGCAGAGTGAGGGCTCACTGGAGGCTCAGTCATAACTTTGAAGGGATGCTCCTAGCCTTGAGAAGCAAAATAAATCCATTATAGTAAAAACTGCTATTATTTCTCAATGTTCAGTTTTCTCCCTGTAATAATAGAAGCCAAGCCCTGGCCGATGTGACTCAGTTGGTTGGAGTGTCATCTCACAACCTAAAGGTTTCAGGTTTGATTCCCATTCAAGGAACATACCTAGGTTGCAGTCCGATTCCCAGTCCAAGTGCATACAGAATGAAACCAATTGATAATACTTCTCTCTGCCATCAATGTTTTCTCTCTTTCCCTTTCTCTATCTAAAAAGCAATGGAAAAAAGTTCTTAGTTGAGGATTAATAAATAATAATAATAATAATAATAATAGAAGCACGGAATTGTAATTCGGTGCATGGCCCTCCATAATAAAGATATTTTCTACCTCCCCTTGCAGATAGGCATGGTCATGTAATTAGGTAACTAAATTCTGTAAAATAGAACATAACAGAAGTGGTTTATGCAAGTTCTGGGAAGAATTATTAAAGGGAGTGTTCATCAGCTAAGTGTGAGGATGGGGGGAAATGTGGGTGATTGAAAGAAAAATGGAAATGATCTAGGAGACTGAGTCAGTGAATGAGCTAGGGAAATATGTTATGGTTGCTCTAAGCAGCAATAAAGAGTTCTCTTGGAGGTTAGTGGCCATAAGGTCAATACTACTTAATGTCCTATTTTATGTATACGATTACCAAGACTTAGAGAGATTGAGTCCTACTTTCCAAATCTCACAGTAGTAACTCTAAAATCAGGCCACTGTACTTTCTCAGCACCTCTCCCTATATTTTGATGTCTTGAAGCTGTCACCTATCTGGAACCAGGCTATGTGTCCACTCATCAGTAAGGAAGATGTGGTCCCTGAATGTGCACACACTCGGTATGGCACATTAGCCCAATGCTGCAGTGTAATTAGCAACCATTCTAGAGCACCTGCTATGTACTTGGTAAAGTGCTTGGAACTTGAGATATATAAGGAAATAAAGGAAACCAATACTTTGGTGTAGGTTTCTTATGTGCTGGAGTAAAAACACGCATTAAAATTATTTTTAAGGAACTATCATATACTGAGGAAGTCACTGTCCAGGGTTGTTAGGAACACAATAGTGAACCTTCCTGGAAACTCATTTTGTCAGATCCTATCCCCACCCCTGTACTGATTCACTGAAGTGTTCTCTCTATCTTGGGATGGTGAGTCCTGTGCAAAGCAATGAAGAGGAGGAAGAAAGTCATTTTTCCAATGCTTTTTGTTATCTGATAGTTGAATAGTTCTTGTCCTGCTTTCTGTCTCGTTTCCAAGCCTAGTTCTCCAGCCTTGTTGTTGATTTTGAGAGTTTCATGATTATTTCAATAAGTTCCCTCTTTTTCCTTTAAACTTTATTTTGAAATTATTTCAAAGTAATATAGATGATAAAGAACACTTAAAAGAACTCCCATATCCTTTACTTGGATTAAATAATTGTTAATATTTTGCCATATTCAATTATTGTTTTCTCAATCTCTCCAAATGTGCGTATATTATGCATATGTATTGTATACATTTTACATATGTTCATATTATATTTGTATAACATTTTCCTGGGCCACTTGAGAATTTTAGACATTGTACTCCTTCCTCTCAAAAAACCTACATTGTATATTTCCTAAAAACAAGGGTATTTCCTTATATAACCACAACATAATGATCACACTCATAAAATTTAAGATGAACTAATACTATTTTATAATATACGGTTCATTTTCCAGACAATGCCATTTATACAATTTTTCCCTCCACCCTGGATCCAACCCCAGATTACACATTGCATCTAATTGTCATGTTCTTTTTTCTCGTTAGTCAGAGTTTATTTCTGTTGTCTATAACCAAAGGATCTTAATGACGTAGTCTCTTTCTTTCTAACCAAAGAACCTTTATAATATAGTAAGCTACATCATTTCATTCCAATCAACTCTCCTCTGTAGGTATTAAAATCCCTGCTTTAGAGATGAGCATTGTGAGGCTCAGAGAAGTTTAGAAACTTGCTCATGATGATACAGTAAATTCTAGAGTGAGGGTTTAACTCCATATATAATATATATATATATATATATATATATATATATATATATATATATGATTTATATATTTATTTCCAAGCCTCTGCTTATTCCATTGCAGTCCTGTCAGATTGTAGTAACCACAATCCCTGAATTCAAGAATCTTACAGTCTAGTGTGGGAAAGAAATAGATAAATAACTATGATAGATGGCAGTATTTGGCCACAGAAGTATGTACAAGGTGTAGACAGAACAGAGTCAATGGCATTATTTCAAATATGATAAGAAATATGGTCAAGGCTTCAGTAGCAATATAAGAAAAAGAAAATCAGGTTTTTTTTTTTTTTTTTTTTTTTTTTTTTATGTCAACTGGTGTTTATAGATTGCCTACCTACTATCTAAAGCATGACTAATATCAATATTGATCACCTCACCTCCAACACATGCTCAGGAAATGCCATGTTTAGTTGGCTAACATTGTTAACTTTGACATCAGCTCGTACAATATTACCTTCTGAACATTAGAAACCCAAGCAGTTGGTACAGCATTCCAATTCTTAGCTGGCCATTTTGATTAATGTTGACATTATCCAGTTCTGACATTTAGCTGTAACATATTGTGAAGATCCTAATCTGTAAGTTTGCCTAAAAATCTGCCCTGTTTTAGTTAGTTTTAAAATATTGACATTATAAAAGGAATTCTGAAGGTAAAATGGTCCTACCCCTTCAAGAAATCTAGAGATCTTTCCCTTCTCTTTTTTGTAAAAAGTCAAATGAAAGTTAAGCATCAGGCAGGAAGAAAACCAGAGCTATGAAATCAAAGCAAGTGATATCTTCCATTTTGTGGCTTCAGTTCAGAATCTGGTGACAAAGAAAATATGCAAAGGTCAGGAGCTCAGATGGCATCCAAGGAACTGAGGCTTGGAACAATTATGAGCATTTTCAGGGTAACAGGAAGATGTTAGCAAATCAACAGACCCTTGTGCTCAGTCAGGAGGCTGAGCATTGGTGGGGATGCCCAGAGGGACCTGGACTGTCGGTGAAGAAGAGGAACAACTAGATGAGCATGCATTGATGATATCTATTTTTGATAAGATGATTTAATTTGTATTTAGAAGATAGGTCTTCTTTTAATACTTTCCTCTCATGTTAAGTTGTGCATAAGTAACTTGTATACGTGGGTGCTCAAGTAATGTTCAGTTGGAAAAGCTATTTTACACAAAAAGATCTGTTATTGGTGGCTCTTGTGATGCATTCTCACTCCTCTCAGCCTTAGCTACCCTAAATAGGGACAGCTAGTGACCTGCCACCAGCAACCTAAAGCTCTGGTATAGGGTGACTGATTTATGAAGTGTTTACTGAGCAGTTGTCATGGACCAGACCTTGTCTTAGGTACCAGGGACACAAATACATACATCTTTGTTTCTACCTCCAAGGTGTTTATTGACAAGGGAGCCCACAATTATGATTGCTGGCTATCTATTTTGTCACTACTTACTCTCTCAGCTCATCCATGGAAGCTTCAAAATCTGACACCAGAGAATAGCAGCATCAGAATGAACCACAGAGATAATTTTCTCCATCCTTCTGATTTTGGCAGGACCACTCCAAATTCAATCCAAATAATGGGGCACATACATCTTGCTTTTGAAAGCTCTCCTAAAGGAACAATGAATTCACTGTGTGATGATCTGATCTAGTACAGTGTCTGACAGCTTATTGTATGAAATTGCTTCCACAGAATAATGATGCTGGTGCAGTAACAGCAACCACTATTTATTGTGCATGTGTTATGTGCCAGTTCCTGTGCAAGACAGTCCACATATTTTACATCACGTAAAACTCTCTCAGGAACAACACAAGGATGCCCACCATCGCCACTTCTATTCAACACAGCATTGGAAGTCCTAGCCACAGCAGTCAGGAAAGGAAGAAATAAAAATCTTAGTATTTGCAGATGACATGATACTATATAGAGAGAACCCTAAAGATGCCACCAAAAATCCATTTGAATAAATGATTTCAGTAAAGTTGCAGGATACATAACCCATATATAGAAATCTATTGCATTTACATACACCCATAATGAATGATCAGGAGAAGAAATTAAGAAAAACAATTCCATTTACAATGGTATCAATGAGTATAAAATACCCAGGAATAAATTGAACCAAAAGGGCGAAAGACTTGTACTCTGAAAACTATAAGATATTACAAAAAGAGGTCCTGGCTGGTGGCACAGTGGATAAGGCACCAGCCTGCGAACCCAAAGGTCACTGGTTTGATTCCCCAGCCAGGGCACATAACCAGGTTGCAAGTCAGGTTTCAAGCCAGATTTGTGACGGGAGGCAGGTGGAGAGCTCTCTCCCTCTCTGCCTCTCTCCCTTTCCCTCTCTCTAAGAATAATATATAAAAAGAAGAAGAAGAAGACGAAGACGAAGATGAAGACAAAGAAAAGAAGAAGAAGAGGAGGAAGAGGAAGAGGAAGAGGAAGAGGAAGAGGAAGAAGAAGAAGAAGAAGGAGGAGGAGGAGGAGGAGGGGGAGGAGGAGGGGGAGGGGGAGGGGGAGGAGAGGAAATTACAAAAAGCCATTGGCCCTGACTGGGTGGTTCAGTTGGTTGGAGTGTTGTCTCCTACACCAAAAGGTTGCTGGTCAGGGCACACACCTAGGTTGTGGGTTCAATTCTTGGTCAAGGTGCATCTGTTGGGCAGCCTGTGTTTCTCTTTCACATCAATGTTTCTCTGTCTCTCTGATTCTCTCTCTCCCTTTGCCCTTTCTCCTCTCTCTAAAATCAATAAGCATATCTTCAGGCAAGGATTAAAAAAAAAGTAATTGAATAAGTACCCCAAAATGAAAGGATATATTTTACTCATGGATTGGAAAGATTACTGTTATTAAAATATCTGTACTACCTGAAGTTCTATACAGATTCAATGCAATCCTCATATAAATAGAAGTGGCATTCTTAGAATTAGAACAACTAATCTTCACATTTCTATGAAACTGTCATTCAATCCCAGGGTGTTTGAGTCCAGAACACATGTTTCCACCTCCCTACTCAGCATATTCTTCTTTCTTGTCTGTGGCAGATGTACTTAACTCATCCCTGCAATGTATTTTCTGATTCTAATAGTAAGAGTGCGTGAGTGGGAGCTCTAAAGAGGATGCCAGGCACTAGGCAGTGAGGGTGGGCACGGACTAGGGGGGCTATAAGGGAAGAGTCCAAATCAGATGCTAAAGACTCAAGTGTGATAACACATCCCCATGGCACATGCGGAGCTGTAAGCTGGTTTCTGCAACCTGAGATAACTCAGGCCTTCCCTAGAATTTTTCTCTCTGAATTGTTTGAAGGTGTGACTGTAGCAAACACTCACTGAGCACCCCTCAGGTCAGCTCCAGAGCTGGCAGTGGGGTCAGGGGCCTCAGTTAATTCACTCAGGTAAAGTGGTCAAGAGCATGGGTTCTAGAGTCTGATCAACTTCAAATCCTGACACGGCGATTTACTAGCCATGTGTTCCGGGACAAGTTACTTAACCTCTCTATGCTTCAAATTCTTTAACTGTGAAAGAAAAAATGGCTTTGAGACAAAGCAGAATAATGATGCCATATATTTTCAAAAAAATGTTAAACAAAATTACTGAGTTATAGTGGATATCCTGAACATATTTAAAGCGTTCAATTGGGCAAGTTTTGACATGACTATACACCCATGAAACCTTCACCACAGCCCAGAGGGAGAATGTGTCCATCATCCCTAGAAGTTTCTTTGTGAAACTTTATATTGTGTAATCAATTCATTTTTTGCATCCTTTTTCATCACCACTCCCATCATCCTGTTCTCTACCAACTTAGCCACTGACTTGAAGACCTAAGAGATTTCCTGAGACTTGATCCCTTTATCACTATGTAATGCCCCACCCTCCTTTATCCTTGATAGTTTTTCTTGCTTTGAGGTCTGTTACATCCGAACTTAACACAGCTACTCCAGCTTGTGGACAAGTACCAGTATGGTAAGTCTTTTTCCACATCTTCATTTTTAATCTGTGTCTTTATATTTAAAGTGAATTTCTTGAAGACAACAAATGCTTGGGCCTGATTTTATTTATTTTTATATGTACATTCTGATAGTATGTCTTTTATTTGATGCATTTGGAACATTCACATTTAAAGTGGTTATCCACATAGTTCACTTCATACTCACCATATTTATAACTATTTTCTATTTGTTTCCCTTGTTCTTCCTTTGTCTTACACCCGCACTCATATAGCACTGTAGTTAATCATTTCATTTGACAATAAGTTATAATCACTGAATACATTATTGGTATTATTTTGAATCAATTTTTATCTGCTAAATCAATTAAGTATAAGGAAAATTAAAAAAACACTTATCTTCACTTATCTCTTCTAGAATGCTTTTTCTTGCTTTACATAGATCTGAGGTATCTCCATACATATTATCTTCTTTTCTTCTCTCTGAAGAACTTTTAACATTTCTTACAAGGCAGCTCTACCAGTGACAAAGTCCCTCAATTTTTGTTTGAGGAATTCTTTAATTCTCTCATTTCCTTTTGGAAGATAAATGTTTATTAAATACAGAATTCTCAAGTGGTATGTCTTCTTTAATATTTTAAATACTTTACTCCATCCTCTTCTTGCTTGCACAATTTCTGAAGAGAAGTCTGATATAATCCTTATCCTTATTCTTTTGTAGAGAAGTAATCCTCCTACTCTGTGGCTTATTTCAAGATGTTTTTCTTTGTCTTTAATTTTTCTGTTGTTTCAATATAATGTGCCTGTGTGTCAACTTTTTGGAATTTATCATGCTTGGTATTTTCTGAGCTTCATAGATCTGCAGTGTGGTGACTGTCTTTAAGAAAACTCACAGCAATTAGTTACTTCAGATATTTTTTCTGTTCCGTTCTGTTATTCCATTTCACATATGTTATACCTGTTGTAGTTGTCCCACAGTTCTTGGATATCCCATTCCATCTTTACCCCCATTCTTTTTTCTCTTCACTTTTCAGTTTAGGGAGCTTTTGTTGACATATCTTCAAAGTAATTGCTTCCTTCCTCAGCTATGTCTAGTTGCTGATGAGTTTTTCAAAGATATCTTCTTTTATTATTGTTATTATTATTATTTATTTCCAGAATTTCCTTTTGATTCTTTCTTAGAGTTCCCATTTCTCTGCTTACATTACCCACCTGTTTTACATGATCACATTTTCATTAGGCTTGTAGCTTACCAGTCATAGTCATTTTAAATTCCTCCTCTGATCATTTCAAAATTTGTCATATCCAAGTCTGGTTATGAAGCTTGCTTTCTCTCTTCAGACTATGCCTGTGCTTTTTAGCATGTTATTGTGTGTGTGTAAAGCTAGGCATGATCCAGGTAAAAGGAACTGTGTTCAGTAGGCCTGCACTGTGAGGTTTTGTGCTTATCTCAGTGTTAGACTACATTTATTATGTTGTAGCTGTAGGTGTTAGAGGCTAAAATGTTCTCTGCTGTCTTTGTTTTTGTCTCCCCTTCTATCTTTGGAATCCCCTAGAGATACTTTCTTAAATAGGGTCTGTCTGAGCTTTGCAATTCTTTCAGAAATGGTGCCGTGTTATTATACAGGAGGCAGATTGATGTGGCGCTAAGGTATGGGTGGGGGCAGGGGAAGCATTCCATACCTCTCTAATTAGGGCTCAGGCTTTCAGTGAGTGTGCCTCTGGCCTTCACAAGTACTTCTCACCCCCTTGGGTAACACAAGGAGTCTAGAAAGTGATGTAGCTGGGTACAGTTATGTAATCTCATTAACAACGTTAAAAAAAAAAAGATTTTATTTATTATTTTTAGAGAGAGGGGAGGGAGAGAGGTAGAGAGGGAAAGAAACATCAATGCATGGTTGCCTTTCACCTGCCTCCAGCTACAGACCTGGCTGGAGACCTGGCTTGTCACCTGGTTACCTGCCCTGGCTGGGAATCAAACCAGTGACCTTTGGGTTCATAGGCCAGTGCCTTATCCACTGTGCCACTAGCCAGGGCCTACAACATTTTAATGATAGAAGGCAGATACTTCAGCAGTCCCATAAGATTATAATGGAGCTGAAAGATTCCCATTGCCCTGGGGTAGCAGCCACTGTAATGTAGCGCAACATTATTTTCGTGTCTGTAGTGATTTTGGTGTAAACAAACCTATTGAGTTGCCAGTGATACACAGCTCCAGTACATATAATGATGTACAGTGTATACCTGATGATTATAACAAGCAACTATGTTATTAGTTTATGTACTTTCATTATTATTTTAGAATATACCCCTACTTATAAAAAAAAGTTTGCTTTAAAGTGGTATGCACGTTATGTCAGTAGCAGCCTCACATACCTCGTGTTTACTGTGACTCTTGATTGAATTATTTTCCCTTGTGCTTGGTGTAATCTTACGCTGTTTTATAAATTCAGGGTAGCTAAAGTGTACAGGGTTTATAAAGTCTACAGTAGTTCTGGGCCTTCAGAGTCACTCACCACTCACTGACTCACTCAGGACAACTTTCAGTCCTGTAGCTCCATTCATGGTCATCGCTGTATACCATTTTTTATCTTTATAGCATATTTTTACTGTGTCTTTTCTGTGTTAAGATGTGTTTAGATACACAAATACTTACCATTGTGTTACAGTTGCCTACAATGTTCAGTATAGTAACTTGCTGCACAGTTTTATAGCCCAAGAGCAATAGCCTATGCTATTGATATATCGCTTGGGTTTGTAGTAGACCATCCCATCTAGATTGTATACATTGTGATAGTCACACAACAATGAAATTGCCTAAAGATGCATTTCACAGAATGTGTCCCTGTTGTAAGCAGCCCATAACTGTATTTCCCTTCCTCCAGTAAGGTTAGGCACTGGTAAAGTATTTCCTTTGAGGGCAGGTTTTTGGTAAGAAAAATAGAATGCTCGGGGTACATTTTCCTCCCCTTGATGAGGCATGAGGATTTTTTTTCTTTTATCTTTACTTTGAGAACCTACTGGGTAAAACTCATAAACGTGTGGGGGGTCTCCCTAAGGATGGGCCCTTAGCATGTTTAACTCTCAAGCTCATCCACACTGAGCCTCTAGCAACTTGTTAGTTATGGTTTAAACCTTCCTACTACTTTAACAACCTGGGTGAAGGAAAAGTTTCCTATGACTCGAAATCTAAAAGCAATAAAAAATGCTGATAACTTTGACTGTATATTAATTTTTTATGTAGCGAAACTCACAAGAAAAGCTAAAAGACAAGTGACAGCTAGGAAAATAATTTCTACTCAAATCACAAATAAAAGCCTAAACATCTTTAAAATTGAGGGGAAAAATAGGCCAACAATTCTTTAGAAAAATAAGCAGAGATAGGAAAAAACATTTCATGGAAATGGAAACAAAATACACGCTTTTATATATGTGAAAAGATATCCAACCGCAATAATAAGATACATAAATTACAAGTATGCTGATTTACCAGTTTATCAATTTCTATCGGATTGGCAAACATCTCATTTTTTTTTTTTTTAATCCTCATGTAAGGACTTTTTTTCATTGCTTTTTAAAGAGAGAGAAACATTGATGTGAGAGAGAAACACTGATCAGTTGCCTCCCATATGTTCCCTGACCAGGGATGAAACCTGAAACCTAGGTATGTGCCCTGATCAGGAATGGAACCTGTAACCTTTTGATGTACAGGATGATGTCCAAACCAACTGAGCCACACTGGCCAGGGCAAACATGCAAAATTTTGACAATATGTTCTGTTGAGAAGGCTATGAGGGAGACAGGCACTCTGGCAACATGCTACCTTTCTAGTAGAAATCCAACTTTGGAGGGGAATTTGGTGACATATTAGCAAAATTATTTACTCATTTACCTTTTGATTCAGCAATCACACTGCTAGGAATATGAGTCTACAGAAAGATAAATGAAAGTAAAATATTACCTAACTGCAACATTGTGGTATAATTTATATATAAAAATTTACATATAGATAAAATATAATATATATATATATATATATTATGTATAATATATGTATAATATATGACATATATATTACATCCAAATAATGAGGTACAGTGAAGCTCCAAAAAGTGATGAAAAGTCTACTATATACTGATATAAAGGGATTTCTAGGATATATTGTTGAGTGGGGGAAGAAGTAAGGTACAGGAAGGGCTCAGAGTGTGCTAATTCTTGGTAAGTATATAAATACCTCAAATAAGAAGAAATGTCAATAAAGTAAAGCCTAATAAATTATTATGTATAAGGGGAGGGAAAACATAATGAAGATACGTGAGATTTCTTAAATTTAAGTCATTATACAGGGGTGAGCAAGAGTAGGTTTACGGTTGTAATACAAATGAATAATGAGTAAATGATAATACAAGAATAAACTTGGTGTTTTATATACTCACAACTGTAAACCTACGTTTGCCCACTCCTGTGTAGTTTTGACTTTGGAGCCCTGTAAATGTTTTACATAATTAAAAAATGAAGTTAAATGAAGGAAGAATAATATCAGTTCAGTTCTTTTTTTTAAAAAAGATTTTATTGATTATTTTCAGAGAGAAGAGCAGAGAGGGAAGAAGAAAGGGAGAGAAGCCTCAACCAATGGTTGCCTTTTACCTGCCTCCAGCTGGTAACATAATGGGTTACCAGGCTGGAGACCTGGCTTGCAACCTGGTTATGTACCCTGGCTGGGATAATATCAGTCTTAACAATAAAAACAAATGGAAACACATGAACCCAACTATATCAAAATGGTGGAGAAAAATTTTTTTCAAATGATATAAAACACTGCAACAATAACAATAAAACCCACAAAATATTGTAAAGAAATCAAACTGTATTTATTTGTCTTGTTATTGTCAATTTGAAACTATCATAGGTTTATTGTGGAATAAGTGGAAAAAGTAATCGTGTTAATGTCTTTTAAAATCAAGACTTACATGTTATGGGAAAGAAAACCCAAGAATAAACTCAAAGAAGTTAAGTAAAAGCTATGTAATTTTAGCCTTGGCTGGTAGTACAGTGGGTAAGGTGCTGGCCTGCGAACCCAAAGGTCTCAGGTTCGATTCCCCACCCAGGGCACATAACCACGTTGCAAGCCACGTCTCCAGTCAGATCTGTGGCTGGAGGCAGGTGAAAAGCAACCATACATTGAAAAAAAAAAAAAAAAAAAAAAGCTATGTAATTTTAGATTATAATAAAAAATACAGTAAGAATTTTAAAAAATTCCTCCTCATTTAAAAAAAATACAATTTTTCTTCCTCTGTTCACTGAGAAGTTCAAAGAGCCGTGAAGGTCCCTGGCCAGGAAGCTTAGTTGGTTAGTCATCATGATATACCAAGGTTGTGGGTTTGATTCCTCATAGAATCAACCAATGAATGCATGAATAAGTGGAACAATAAATTGATGTTTCTCTCTATCTTTCTCTATCTCAAACATACAAACAAATAAATAAATCCCTGCAGCAATGAGTACCCATATTACTAGACTGTGGTATCTAAATATAACTTTTCAATGGAAAAAAAGAGAAATGATTGATTCCAATTCTGAGATATGAAATGTACAAGATGGGCCTGGGGTAGCTTACTATTTAAAAGCAAGGAAGCTATATAAGACATTGGGCTCCTGTCTAAAGAACACAGGAGCTAATTGGCTTAAAACAGGACAATTTGTACACCCCAACACAAATTCATTAGTTCATTATGATACTTGACAAAAATCTTATTTAAAAAATTTATATATATGTAACAATTAATTGATCTGAAAATTGATAAAGGGCAAAAATAATCAAGGGTGTGTCCAGCATTTTAAAATATATAAATTGTATTTCAGAGTTAATAGTTGAAAAAGACATTCTTCTCTCTCATTCTCTACTCTCTCTTCCTCCTTTTTCTTCTACCCCTCTAAAGATTACTATAATTATTTTGCTTTAAAAACTATCACAGGTATACCAAATTGGATTGATTATAATTCTTGATTTAAAATATACTAATATTACTGGTGCTTCCAAGACCCTCTCTCATTTACTAGTTTATTTATTTAACAATGAACTCCCATTTACTAAAATGTTTCATTGATAGAATGAATGGCTTAAAGTTCTGAACAACAAAAATATCATGAAGACAGTTTAAGAAATGTCCAAATGATTGCTAATTATTGGAGAATTAGCTTATGAAACTGACTGACTTTGACAACTGCATAATTCAATCCCTCATCATCAACAATAATATTAGGAACCTGGATTACAAGAGTTCTCAGTTCTCTGCTCCCATCTGGCTCCCATCTGGCTGGTATTCCTACCTTTTCCTGCGCAGAATTTTTCTCCGTGTTGGCAATGACTCTGCAGCTATCCAAGAGCAGCTCCCCAAGTGGCAGGCTGGTGTTTGTCTTACTTGGGATTGCAGAGCCTTTTGAATATGTAAGTTTATGTCTTTCCCCAAATTTGGGAAGTTTGCAGCTTTTATTTCTTTGAGTATGTTTTTTTTTTTTTTTTTTTTTGGCCTAAACACTGTCTCTTCTTTCAAACTCCAGGGACACAAACATTGGATGTTTTCATGTGGCCTCAATCTTTTTCTCCACACGTTCCAATTGGAGACTTTTACTCAATCCATCTCCAAGGCCCATTGATTCTATTTTCGTCACCTCCATTTTACCATATTGAGTTTATCCAGTGGGTTTTAAAATGTTTTGTTAATGTATTTTTAGTTGTAAAATTTCCATTTGGTTTTTATTTATATTGTTTATTTTCAAGGCTTTCTATTTTTCCATTTGCTTCATGTGTTTACCCTTTCTTCTGGAGCATTTTTATTGGGTTAGCCAAGATGTTTTTTCTCCCCCATAAGATGGATCTAGTAGTGCTTAGTTGTCTTTAACTTCATTCAAAACAACTTGGTTAGATTGTGTTGTGACAGCTGTCATATCAGCATGCGCTTAAAAAAAAAATTGGTGAATTTTTGTGTAGACATTTTAATAGTGAAGATTTTCAGCATGTTATACTTTATTATTTCAAGACAGGTGAAAACACAATTGAAATGTAAAAAAAAAAAATTCTTTGCAGTGTGTGAAGATATTGTGACTGATTGAAGTGTCAAAAGTGGTTTGTGAAGTTTTGTGCTGCAGATTTCTCACAGGATGCTGCTCTGCAGGTGGGCAGGCCAGTTGGAGTTGATAGTGATCAAACTGAGACTTTGAGAACAATCAACATTATACCAGGTCAGACAGAGCTGACCTACTCAAAATATCCGAATCAATGGAGTTATTGGTGAACATGAAAATGTGACTTTTACTTTACGGGAAAAAAAAATACAGATTTTTTGCCAACCCAAAAAATCTACTAGCTGCTTTAAAGAGTTTATTAAATAATTTCAGCAACTGTGTTCTCTCCCTAAATGGCCAAGTTGAGATTTTCCTGGTACTTCATGTGCCAAGTAGCCTAAATATTTTGAATATTATATTATGAATCTCTGGATCGCATTTCAACCCCATGGAGAGGTTAAAAAAAAAAAAATCCCATAGTAAGCATCTGGCTAAGTTGGGTTCAGGTCGCAAGTTCTGGCCAAGCTTCTGTGGACTGTGGTTTCAATGTTATCTTTTCAGAGACTTTGTCAGGCTCTTCTGTTCTGTTCTGCATGTGTGCCACCCAATGGCCGATCTGGGACCTGGTCTGTTTCTTTCTTTTTTTTTTTACTAGTGCTGTTTCTTATTTTAGTCCTCAAGTTACTAGTAGACAGAGTGGGGCCAGATCTCTGGGTGTACAGCTAGGAGTGGGCCCAGGCAGTGGTCCCTAACCTTTGTGGCACCAGGGACGGCTTTTGTGGAGGACAGGTTTCCTCCTGAACGGAACAGCGCAGAGTCAGGGACAGGAGGTGGAGCTCAGGCAGTAGTGTGAGCAAAGTTTTGCTCGCCCCCTGCCCTTTCCCCACTGCCCACCTCATCACCTCCTGCTGCTGAGCTGCTGAGAGGCCCAGTTTCTAACAAGCTATGGACCACTACCCGTCCATGGCCTGGGAGGTGGAGACCCCTTGGCCCAAGGTTACACAGACAATTTACGGGTCCACTGCCCTGAGCTGGTCCTCCTCTATAGTTCCCTGCTATTTCCTGTCTCCCTGAGGTTCCTGTTTTGGTTTTCTAGCCAGAAATTTGAGGTTTTCCTTAACTCCCTTTCTGCCATGTACTTCTTGCAATGACAGGAACTGTACCTGGGGCTGTCCAGTGGGACGACAGAGGAAAACATGTAGCAGGCGGTTCATTCACTCACACTAGGACAGATCAGAGACGATGTTCCCCTGCTCAGAGTTTTGGGTGTCTGGGGGCCTCTGCTGCCACTCTCCTGGCACCTCTTTCTTATTTCTCAAGCCTGAAACAGAGGCTTTGGCTATGAGTTCTGTCTGTGCTGATGCCCACTTCTGGGTTTTAGGCTGCTTTGGGTCAAGGCGGGGGGCATCCAGAGGGGGCAGATAAAGGTAAGCTCACTGCTAATTCAGAGGCACTCCAAATTCTGCCACTTCACCCTATCCTACCCTGTCCCAAACCTGCTGCTGCTGTTTACTCTTTGGAGTCAATCGCTGCTCTGTCATCTGGAGCCAGAACCTAAAAGTTCATCTCTAAGGAACATGTCCACTTAGTAAAGGAGTGATGGACTTAGAAAGTCAGCATTTATGCACTAAATCTTACATCACCTGAATAAAGTAGGACAACTACATTCATGATGTGTCTCCTGAGAAGGTGCGATAGAAAGTACATATGAATTAGTCTTGCTTGGGACAAGTGAGCCTGAATTTTGTTAAGCCTTCAAAAGAGACACATGCCAGCTTCTAGGAGATACGGAGGGCTAAGAGTGAAATAACACTTTCATGAGCCATCACCCCAATCCAAGTTGTGAGACCTGAGACCTTCTGCAGTACAAATGACCTGGTGTCACCAACAAATAAATGGCACTAAGAAGGTGAAACATCCAGTCAAGATGGAGGTATCGATAAAGACTCCTCACCTCCTCACACAACAACAGCAAAAATTAAACTAAACTGTAAAACAAATATCACCCAGAACTGTCAGAAAATTGGACTGCATGAAAGTCTGACAACCAAGGATTTAAAGAAGCCACATTCATCTAGACAGGTGGGAGGGGTGGAGATTTGGAGATGCGTGGAGAGGCATGAAGAGGCCTAGAATGCAGAGTGACACAGATAGGAACAGAGACGAGGAATGGGTGGTCTCCCATATCCACACGTGGTGGATAAAAGTTGGTGGCTCAGTGGATTGGTGCCAACCTGTGAACCCAAAGGTCACTGGTTCAATTCCCAGCCAGGGCACACAACCAGATTGTAAGCCAGGTCTCCAGCCAGGTCCTTAGCTGGAGGCAGGTGAAAGGCAACCATGCTTTGATGCTTCTCTCCCTTTCTTCCTCCCTCCCTGCCCTTCTCTCTGAAAATAATAAATAAAATCTTAAAAAAAAATGGGAGGGATACCTCAGGGAGTGAGGGATCCCAGCCCCAGATCAAACCACCTACCCCAGGGTTCCAGCACCAGGAAAAGTCTGAATAACTTCCGGCTGTAAAATCAGTGGGGGTCGGGATGGTGGAAGAATGGGGTTCTGAGAAGACCCCTATTAAAGGGCCCACCATGGATTTAGGAGTTACATGGACCCACTCCCTCTGGGATTTAGCAATGGGACAAAAGCTGGAGGGGCACCAGTGGGAGATGGAGAGAAATTGAAGTGACTAGCAATAGGGCGAGTGCTGGGAGACACCGTCCTCCCGGGTAAAACTCCAGAGGCCAGGCAGCAGCATTGTCCCCGCACGGAGCCCTCCCCTACACAGCCACAGAGTGGTAACATGGATTACCTACCTCATCCTGGCAACTGCCTAAGGCTCCACCCCACACAATTTACAGGTGTGTTTTCCTACAATAGGCCATGTTACTAAGACAGGGAATCAAAGTGGCTCTACCTAATACACAGAAACAAACACAGGGAGGTTGTCAACATAAAGAGACAAAGAAATGTGGCCCAAATGAAAGAACAGGACAAAATGAAATGGAGACAATTGACTTACCAGGTACACTGTTCAAATCACTGGTTATAAGGATGCTTCGGGAACTCACTGGGTACTTCAACAGCACAAAAAAGACCCAGGCAGAAATGAAGGTTACAGTAAATGAAATAAAGAAAAATCTATAGGGAACCAACAGTAGAGGAGATGAAGCTGAGAATCTAATCAATGTTTTAGAACATAAGGAAGAGAAAAGCATTCAATCAGAATAGCAAGAAGAAAAAAAAAAGAATGGAAAAAATGAGGATTGGCTAAGGAGCCTCTGGGACATCTTTAAATGTAACAATATCTAAATCATAGGGGACCCAGAGGAGAAGAGGAAGAGCAAGAAATTGAAAACTTATTTTAAAAAATAATCAAAGAAAACTTCCCTAATTTGGTGAAGGAAATGGACATATAAGTCCAGAAAGCACAGAAAATCCCAAATAAGATGGACCCAAAGAAGGCCACACCAAGACACATCATAATTAAAAGGCCAAAGATTAAAGGTAAAGAGAGAATCTTAAAAGCAGAAAGAGAAAAGCAGAGAGATACCTACAAAGGTGTTCCCATAAGACTATCACTGATTCCTCAAAAGAAACTTTGTAGGCAAGAAGGGATTAGCAAGAAGGGTCCAAACTGATGAAAAGAAAGGACCTACAACCTAGATTTGCTCTATCCAGCAAAACTATCATTTAGAATTGGGGGGGGGGGGCAGAGAAAGTGCTTCTCAGATAAGGTAAAACTAAAGGAATTGATCATCACCAAGCCACTTACTATATGAAATGCTAAAGGGAGTTATTTAAGAAAAAGCTCAAACCTATGCATTAAAATGGCAATAAATTCATAACTATCAACAGCTGAATCTAAAAAACAAACTAAGCAAACAAGTGGACAGGAACAGAATCACAGATATGGAGATCAATGGGAAGGTTATCAGCTGGGGGAAGAGAGAAGGGGCAGAATGGAGGAGAGGGTCCAGAAATTAAGAAGTACAACTTGGTAGGTACAAAGTAGACAGGAAGATGTGAAGAACAGTATAGGAAATGGAGAAGTCCAAGAAGCTATATGCATGATGCATGGACATGAACTAAGTAGGGGGACTACTGGAGCGAATAGGGGTATGAGGTGGAGAGGGGCACAGGGGGAAAAACTGGGACACCTGTAATGGCATGACCAATTAAATAGATTTTTAAAACGGTGACACTATTACAGATTCAGGGATGTCTGGGACATAACAAATGGAAGTGGGGGTAAACCTCAGGGGTTGCTAGAATAGATTCAATGAGATAATGAACGTAAAGTACTTAGTTTAGCACAGTGTCTGGGAAATGGTAAATGAATGCTATTACAACCTCTCGTCATCTCAGAGCCTCAGTCTCCTTTTCATTTGTAAAACACAGATGTCGTCTTTCTCTCAGGGCTGCTCAAGGATGGAAGGGTCCATCTACCTTAGGCCCCATTTCCGCCAGCGCCGGGGCAGGAAGGCGGGACCCTGGCAACACCCAGTGCAGTGTGTATGGTTGGCCAGTAGATGGCAGCTCAGACCCGTCTATCTGGAACCGGTGCACCAGGAGGTAGCTAATCCAATTTTGCCGTGAGAAGCAGGCTCCTGCCTCATCACTAGCGTTCCCTTCCTCTTCCTAGGTCTGAGGCATAAAGCTGAAGGGAGAGAATCGGTGGAGCTTCTTAGACGTAATTAGGTCGTTTTCTAAGGATCCATTATTTGCTGTATATTCCTTACACCCAGTTAGAGCAGAGACTGAGCACTGCCTGGCTCGCTGTGCCAAGGATGTGCTTCTTGTCCCTGTGCCTCATGCTCCATCCTGATCACCTGTGGGCAGGTCCAACCTGGTTCAGCCTCTTTTCCTCATCACACCGGTGTAATTTCCATGTACACACCCACCCACATTTGGTGTAAGAGGTCCTTCAGGAAGAGTTCATAAATGAGTAAATAAGGAAATGCATTCTGGATACCCAGTCACATGTTGTTCTTTCCCCAAAACCTGTAGGACAGGGCAAATGCATTTTCTTTTGTCTCCCAAACGGGTAGTGATTAATAGTGCATGTCCTGGAACTGGACTGCTTAGGTTCAGATCTGTTTTTCCACCAATTAGCCCTTGGACAGGCACCTCAGTTTCTCCACCCCCCAAAACAAGGGTAACAATAACACCTCTCTAAGTCTGCTGGATTGAGGATTAAATGAGCAAATGTGTTTAATTTGCCTAGAAGAGCGCCTGACACACTGTAGGCAGCCAGTGCCTATTCACTGTCATTGGAACCTTGCTTTGCTGAGACAGTTTCAATGCACTTGCACAAATGCATTCAAGGAAGACACCTAGAGAGCCTCGTGTGGCTGTCTGGCACAGTGGGTGGGTCTCAAGAAATAGCAGACTCCCCTCCGGCTCCTCTTCTCCACCTTGATATTGAGGTTATCATCACTGATAGTTTGAGGAGGCCTAAGGCAGGTCTCCAAGCTCATGCATCATGAGTACTGTTTGGTTCACTTTCTTCCAACTTCAGGCTCAGCAGTGGCCTCTATAGTCAGCACGTGGTGCTAGGGACAGTACCTTCAGGATGGGGGGCCCTCTTCAGAGTGGCCCAAGGCTCAGAAGGCACCAAGGCAGGGGAGAAAGAGACCTCAAAAATTACTGTATTCCCTTTCTGGTGTGTGTGTGTGTATGTGTGTGTGTGTGTATGAGAGAGAGAGAGAGAGAGAGAAAGAGAGAGAGAGAGAGAGATGGATGTTTGGAGAGCATCTTCTAAGAATCTTTGGGGCTGTTGTTCAGGTCAAAAGGATTCCTGTACGGGGGAACAGGGGGGTGGGGGACAGCTGAGCATGGAAAACGATGTAGAAGACATCATGGAGTTCAAAGCCTTTCCCAGAGCTCTCCATTCCGTATACGTTTTGCTTAAGGCCTTTTTCTTAGGCAACATTGGAAAGGCTGTATCTAAAGGTAAGTTCTTTGACACAAAATTTTCTTTTACATTTTAACTCTTGGGGCTTTGTTTGTTCCTTCAAAATAAAGAGCACTGAAGTTTAGACTTGGGGAGGAAAAGGGTTCCTGCATGAAGGTTGTCTGAGCCACAACAAAATGCAGGGGCAGGAACAGGGGGTTATGGTTTTATCAATATATGATCTTACCCTGTTTTTCTGCTTGTCAATCTGGAACGATGGGAACGTGTGACAGATGACCGTTAGGTGGCGCCATCGAGGCAAAGAAATCTTGAAGGCAAAGGCTCATCCCCTGCCCTGTCCAATAAAGTGGAAGAGCAGATAAACATCTATCTGGAGAAAATGAAACCCCTCATCTCAATAAATTCCAGCCCTCTGGTAAGATTCGGGGTGGAAATGGCGACTGACCCAGGAGAATGTACACAGTGCAGGAACACGAGAACGTGGGGGTGCAGGAGGAAAAGTAAAACCTATGGGGTCCTGTCTATAGGCTCAATCCTGATTCCTGAGTCCCCTCCTGTGCCTTTGCCCTCGGGATCTGCCCTGACACCCGCCAGAGGCCCGATGCCTTCGCTGCACTATCTCCCTGCCTGCTATACTCGTCTTCATTTCTTTCTCATGAGTCAAGGTGCCACCTCCCTCTGGAAGCCCCTCCTCATCCAGATGGAGCTGCCTCGTAGCTTTCTTGTGCCCCAATGTCCTTACATCTCCTTCTTTACCAGGTCTTGGCCACTTCAGTGGACTTGGATGTTTACCACTGAGTGCTGGGCGGGGTTGGAAGATGCCAGGCTGGCTCTGTGCAGTACCAGGGGCCCCCACGGATGTGTGAGGGATTTGTCACCCACAGAACTCCTCAGGCTTACTCATCCTCTGCCTCCAAGCCACGAAGATGTCCTAGAAATGCTGAAAGTTTGTCCACATGGGGCAAGCAGCGTGGGAAGCACTGGCTATATGTAACTTGCATAGCCCAGTGCAAACTGAAAATACAGACCCCCCTGTTCAAAAACTAATGAGCTGCAAGATGGAGACAGCAAAGCATTAAACCAGCGTGTCCCCTCCCCCACCGACTCCAGGGCCCTGCGTGACTGCATGGGCTGCAGGCTCACAAAGGCAGCCCGGAGTTGGGAGTTGAGCAAAGTCCCAGGTAGGCCTTGTGTCTGTTGAACAGTCATCAGGTGACACACTGGTGGCTTGAATGGTCATTGGCCTTCATTATACTTTTTGGTGCACGAAACCTGTCACATCAGAAATATCCTTACTACCCAATTTGAAGATGTAAGAGAAACAGCCTAGAATTTGAAGTGAGGGAAACCTGGATTGAAATACTGATTCTATTAGTGACAGCACAAATCACGAATATCTCCAGACCTCATCTGCAAAATGGGGAGTAATCGCGCCTACCAGGAGGACTGCTGTGGGTTCAAATGAGATTTAATGAAGAAAAGCCCGGGTCCATTTCCCATGCCTACTGTGTCTCACTGAGCTCTCCTCACCCGGGGCTCTGTTTATCTGCAGAAGCATCTGATCAGGAGAGCACAGGCAGATGTTGGCCTGTGGCCGGGGAGTGCCTGCCCAGTGAGGAGCGTCAAGAGGTGGAGAGGTCCCTAGGTCCTCCTCCCGGTGTTCCACGGTCTGTGGCAGCATCAGCCAAGTCAGGCAAGCAATGAAAGGGAGAACCCGGGAGGCCCTGGAGAACTCTCAGATCACAGAATCACCATGGGGGAGATTCATCTATGCTTTGTCCCAAAAATGCATATGAGCGCTTCCTGTGCCAGGTGCCAGTGATATGGTGGTAAGCAAAAACAGGTAGGGTCCTACCCTCTGTTCACTCAACGCATGGGACTATTGTGTCCCATTCTCTTGGATGCATCTGCTGCTCGCTGACAATCTTGACTAGGTGCCCACTGTGAGGCAGGAAATGAGACTGCAGCAAGCGCTGTGAGACTCCATCACCCTCTTCCAACTGAAATGAATGAAAGCTGTGTGCTTTCATTCCCAACGGCTGACACCTGCGACTCTTTGTAGGTGGGCTGTCCTCTGGCTGCTAGAGTGCCCTGAAAGCCAGAAGTGACTGGGAACAACAGCTGTTAACAGAAGATGGACAGGTGCTGAGGTGTAAGTACTTCAACCCAGCTGGGGACAACTGTTAGGTGTGACTAGGTTGTTGCCATGACTCCCCCTCTGGTCTGAGCCAAAGTTGTTTTCACCTCATGCCCTCGATGGCCCTCTTTCTTGTCCCTCACCTTCATTTGCTTTTCTGGGGGTCACGTCCTTGTAATTTACTTTTAGACAAGTCCTTCCTTGTTCAGCATCTACTACGAGGAACTCCTCCACTCAAGATAGAAGGAAAAAAGGAGGCAGTGATGGTCCCCATCTTCATGTTACTATAAACAGTGGTGCCATGTCTCAGAAGTAATAAGTCATCGTGGATAACAAAGTACAGCTTTGCAAAATCATTCCTTTTGTTACAGAGGGTGTCCCAGATTACCCCTGTAAAATGCTCACTCTCCCTCACTTGCCTGCAGATTCGCTTTTTGAGTGGGGACCAAGGGGAGGCAGTCCTGCTAGTTTGGGTTTGCACATAATCGACACCTAGATCACTCCAAACCTAGATATACCCAGGGGTGGGGTGGTTGCTGCGTGTAAATATCAACCCTTGTGTATGTTGCTGTGTTCAAAAAGTTGAGACATGCTAGATCAGATCCCTGGGAATTTTGGGCTGTGTGCCTGACTAGACTAGGTTCACAGGAATACGGCTAAGAGGGCCGGACTCCCCAGGCCCACGTGCATGAACAGCACACCTTTCTTCCACCGGGAATGTCTTTTACTCTCATCTGATCCTTCCTCACCAAACCCACCTGCTCCAGGGAATTTTCTCAGCTGCCTTCCTCTTCCCACCCAGCCCACACTGAGCTTTTCTTCATTGGCACTGTAGAAAGTGGACTTTAGTGGAGCACGTGGCCCACTTCCACCCTCCCCTCCAGGTAGCTGAAGTGTCTGAATTCCCAGCTGAAATCCCCGGTTGGTCAGGCAACGGCATGGGAGCTGGAGGCTGGTTTGCTATTATAAAATCGTGGCTGCAGGCAGAGATTGAGCTTCAGTTCTCCAGGGCTTGTGGCTCTTCCTACAACCAATCCTATGTCAGTGAGGTATGGATGTAGGGCGTCTGCCCAGCCTAGTAGCCTGGACCCAGACACCTCCCCTCAGGGTCTGGACCTGACCCTGAGCCATTGGCGGGGACACTGTAGTGTCTAGAGCACCTGGCTGTCTTGTGCTTCTGCTATAAATCTTGCAACCCCCTCTGCCCTAGATTGAGCTCAAACTTAAGGTGCCTCTCAGTTCCAGAGACTGGATCTCTCGCTATTTCTCCCAGGGCAAAACCTGGAGGGTTTCTGCTCCTTCACCAGACTTCTGAGTTCTGGCAAGCTGGGATGCCAAGGCCTCTGGCCTATGACATATTTAGAGCACATGATCCTTGTATCACAGAGTCTGTTTTCTGAATCTTCCTGAACCCCCTGATTGAGTGGTGATGTGTGCAAGCAAAGGGTCTTGTTTCTTATCTTTGGGTTCTCTAAGCGTGCTTGGGTTACACATGTGAGGTGTTCATTAAATGTGCGATTAATCGCTATTCCTCCTCTAGACCTCCTGGAGGGCCTGGCTATGCCCTTCATTCATTTCATCATCCATTCTCTTCCCATTCATTTATCTAGCCACACACTCAGTCGTACAAGTATCTGTATCTGAAATAATGACTCCATTTTCTCTGCTCCCATCTCACAGATCGGGGGAGGGATTTTCACCCAAAGAACTTAGTCCCGGAAGAGTGGAGTGGACCTATTTTGAAGGCCACAGACGGGATGACAAAGAAAAGACACAAGCTCTGTATCCAATGTCAATGTCAGGCACTTACATCCTGGTGGGCAGGAGTGGGCTTGCAGATTACAGGGGAGGAGGGGAAACACTTCCATTCTGCCCCATGCCGATGATGCCGAGGACCCAACTGCTCCTAAGAATTGACATTTGTCCTTACAAGGTGTGTGCATCTCCACAAGTAAGCTCTGGCTTATTGAAAGATAAAAAATGTATTTGCAACTCCTGTTGCCCCCGAGTCCTTGAAAGGAGACTGGCCTGGGGGTGAGGGGGTACTGAAGCCCATCCTGGGGTTACTCCAGACTGATGAATTTAGACTTGAGAAATCAATGCCAGTTGTCTGCCCAGCCTCCAGCAGGGATGGAGGCACAGAGAGATTTCCAATGTGCTGTTGGAAGGAGGGACACCCACAGACAGATGCCAGTGTGAGGGCTGGGGACAGGTCAGGGTGGGATGAGCCCAAGTGGAGAGCCTTATACTGGTTCACTCAGACACTCCTCCCCCCAGGGTCTAGACACTCCTAGTATGGAAAAGGCATATTAGTACTCACTTTTAAAGCTGTTTCCTCACATGGTGTCGTATTCTCCAAGGCTTCCAATGGATGAGGAAAGCAAGAATCACCTGTGCAACCTTCAGGGCGGGTTACAGAGGGCTGGCAGGCCCAGGGCACCCTGGGGAGGAGATTCCTCTATTCTCCACCCTTTCCTCCTTGCTCAAGGCCCAGGGGAGCAGCTGCAACAGATTTGCCAGCAACACAAGGGAGGGAAGGAGGCAGACAGGTGCAACACCCAGGCCAGAGGAGGCGTGGCTCCATTCAGAAGGGGCCAGGAGACAACCTCCTTCTTTCTCAAATACACCAGAGAGACTGGACCCCTAAGGCAAAGGGAAAGCCCAGCTAGGGTGACCCGCAGCTGAGCACTTGCTTTGGGCACTGGGACACACAGAGGATCAAACAGTTATAGCCTCAGGGAGCTCACACTCAAAATAGTCTTGCAAAGAGCAGGCACGTGGCAGGTGCTGAGTGCTTCTGAGGGGGGCTCCAGCTGGGCTTGGAGCAGCCACGTGTGCAGTGGCTCACAGGTGTGGATGTCCATGGGCACGTTGGGGGTGGGGCACGGTCCTGTGCAGCTGACTGTAGTGTAGCAGGAGGGGGGAGAGGAGGGGCAGAGGAGGACCTGATGCACCTGCTCCATTGGCCAGAAGGGATAGGTTTCATTGCCTAAAGGGCACCTTAAGTGCCACACTAAGTGCCTTACTCTGGGCCTAGTTTAAAGGACAGTGTAGTGAACAGTGGTTCTCAAACCCTGAAGGGGCATTGGTGTCCCCTGAAAACATGTTGGAAATGCAAATGATGGGGCTCTCATTGCAGACCCAGTAATTTACTTGAGGGTGGGGGCGGGGGGGCGTGCCCAGTAATTATTTTGATAAGCCCTCCTGGTGAATCAGGTGTAGAACCAACTGCAGAGCCACTGGTGTCCAGCACTGGAAAGCGTGCCAACCTTTTGAAGGAAGGTGGGTGGGCTGGGGAGGGAGATATGGGTGAAGACCTGTTGTCTGAGCAATGTGACATTCCTAACCCTCTCCTCTCAGGTGATCTGAGCAGCAGCCGGGAGATTATGTACCATCACTCTCATTTACAGATGAAGACCCACACCTCAGGATGTTAAATGACTTGTTTCTGATGGCACAGGACATGTTAGAGCCAAGTTCTGTGCCCAGTTTGGCCTGACTCCAAAAGCAGATTTCTTCTCCCAGTGCAGACACCTCCTGATGTCACACACAAGTAAGGGTCTGAGCTCAGGTTGCCTGGGTGGCAGCCCCCCCACCCCCAACTTGACGTCCCTTCCCAGAGGGCCGGGTGGTGGGCCAGTGCTGAGGCCAACGGGAGAGCGGTGAGCCTTCTCTCCTCAATTATTTGAATTTTCATAAGGTTTGCCATTCACACCAGGGAGCTGAGCTTAACAAATGTACTTTCCTAAGTGACCAGCTGTCATGTGGGGATTCTCAAACTGAGAGGTTAAGTGAGAAGAGCAGAGGGAAAAATTACCTGAATGCTGTGATTACCTTTTTTTTTTTTTTAAGAAAAAGATACATTAAGAACACAGAAAAACATAACAGCAATTGTAAAGGAATTTTCTTTCTTTTTTCCCCCAAGTTGTGCTGTGCGGTTATATTAATTTGTGGGATGAACATATATCCATGTATTTTTAATTGTGCAACTGGTAACATTCCATGTGGACCATTGTGGCACAGAGGACAATCCTGTGCCCAGTGGCAGGATAGACCCTCTCTTTAAGACAGTGTCTGGCTGTCCTATCCCTTGGAATCTGTCCCCAAGGCCAGTAGGGACAGTAATGGGGATGTGGCCTCAGGCAGTGGTGATGTCAGAGGTACTTGGACAGGCCTGAGTGAGCTTAAGCTTCAGGGTCGTGCGTCCTCTGGAAATACCCCTCTATGACAGTTGCCACCTGGAGGGATTAAGAGGGGCTTAGGGGCCAAGGACCAGTCATGCGGTCATCTCGGCAGAGCAGCATCTCAAAGGACTGGCTCAGGCAGCCACTACTCTCCACACAAAGGCCACCCAAGACCTTTAAACACAAAATATTCTTTTATTTGTCAACGAAGGCTACACGGGATCACTTCTGCTTTTGTTTTTTATGCCATTTTTTTTTTTCCTTTTTTTCCCTAGAAGGTATCTACATCTGCATTTATTTACAGCCTGGTCGGTATTTACACAGTCAAGAATACAGTGTTAGAAACACAAAAGTGTTGAGAAAAAAACTTCTCAAAATTAGTTCCAGACTTCAGGAAAACTATTTCCACATGGTAAGGCCAGAGTCTCCAGTGTTGGTCGTCCAGAGGCAGCTCGGGAGTCCTTTGGCCGAGGCTGCGGGTTCAGAAGTCTTCAAGAACGGGCAGGTTTAGAAAAGTGGGATCCTGGTGCTGGATGGGTCCCGGGCTGCCGGCACCACCGGACATCTGTGACCCAGCCTCCGACAGGAGAGCGGAGCAGCCTGAGGGTTGGTCCTTTGTGGGCGGTTTGCCCTCAGACTCAATCATATCTTCTTGGGGACCCCAGGGTATCATGCTTTTGGCATTCCAGAGGGGGCAAGAAACCCAACGTTGGTCCCACCTAGGTCTCCTCCCACTCTGCTCTTCCACATTCACGATGAAACCTAAGAGCTCACCACTGTCTTGGGTGGTCCGGTACACAAGGCTGGTTTTTGAGAATGGAAAGGTTAGAGAGGATATAGTTTCTATCACCTGAGCAATGAATCCTTACGATGAGTTTGCTGTTTTTTGAAGGTTAAATGAAAGGGCCTTTAATTCCAGAGTTCTTTCTTGGTATCCCCTTCCCTCCAATAAAATACAAGTGTATAAACCTCGCTGGGAATTATGAGGCTTTAATGGAGGGCTTTTAGTCCTAATGAGGATTCCAGGAAGAGACTGGGCTCTTTCTGGGCCCCTCAGGACGTGGGCTCCACCTCAGAACCCGAAGCCATGACCTGGGTGGCACGGCTGCTGTGAAGAATGGAGAATGGGTTGGACTCTGAGCACCGGGATCTCAAACCCCACAGCCAGGGACCATGCGGAGGCCTGGTAAGCGCCTTCGTCCTGGGCACCACGCTCAGCAGCCGCAGCCGCACCCTCACCCTGTGGCAACTGCAAATATAAGGCTGCAGGAAGGAACCAGTATCCTAGGATTCCACGTGGAAAGCCTCACCGTCCCATAATGGAAAATCCTGCCATCTATAAAGGTGGTACTTAAAAGTCATAGCTGCAAAGGTCCTTCATTTTTAAAAACAAATCCGATTCCCTGTTGTGGGTCTATGAAATCACTGCCCAGTTTTACTCACCTTCCTGGCCTCACTAGCACCTTATGCTTCCATCCCACCTGGTTCTGATGGTGTAAAAGCACACCCCCCAGCCACTCTCAACCTCTGGTCGGTTTGTTAGGGATTGTTTCAAACCCTCCATCCCGAGGTAGAAATCAGCCAGCACTTCGAAGACAAGCATCAGAGGCCGACAAACGTGTCATTTACCATGGAGTTTCTTCCCCTTCTTCCTCTTGGCATTGTTCTGCCCTCCAGCACTATGCCTGGAGAGTGGGTACAAAGAAAGTCTCTATAAAAAGCAAAGTGGGGGAATCACTCAAGTCCTATTCCAGGTAGTGGCAAAGGACAGAGGATGAAGGGCTGGTAGCAGATGTGAAGGGTAGGGTAGGGGAGAATTCTTCTAAAGTAAATCTTTTTATCTAGGGTCAGCAGATGACATCCTGCAGAATCATGGACTTGGGCCATGGAGGAGGGCTGGTGGCTTCAAGGACTGGACCCATTTTGGTCAGTTCCTGCCAAAAGGACAGATGCCATCAAGGGTGGGATCTGATGCCTAGAGACCACTGAATAGGCACAGGGAACTCTGGCTGATGCCCTCAGATTCACTCTTGCTGTGAGATTGGGGTTGCTGGTCTCAGCAGGAGAATGGACTGAGAAGGGAGGCACAGAGTCACCTGCCAACCCAGATGGAAACCAACTCTAAGCTGGCCCACATAGCCAACGCCGGAAGCACCGTCTCCAATGGCAATGGCATTGATGTGAAACGGAGATGCACAATGCTGCCTATTCCACACCTGAGGTCCTTTCTCTAAAGGCTGGGGATATGCAGCCCAGGGAAAAGAACATCCATCACTTAAAGAAAAGGAACACTCACTAATTCTGTTTTTGATCTTAACAAGTCCACACTGTTATTTGATGGGGACAGGGGTAGGGGTGGACAGTCAGGGCATTGGGAGGTGCAGGGTGATGGCACCCTTGGCCCTCATGCTTTCTCTGGCTCTAAGTGGACATCCTTGGTGGGCCTTGACTGATATCAGGCAGCCAGGATGGAACTGATCAACCAGGCCAATGGGCAGGAGAGTTTCACCCAAGGATCCCTATATTAAGAATACATTTTGAGAGGCCTAAGTCTATTTTGGATACAAAACCATGTTATTCAGGCCAAGTTATTTTCCATCCCTTCCAAGAATGATCCTGGTGGACAGGAGCCCACCACCCACTCCCGCCATGTATGGTGGACCCGAGGTGCATGTGTCTGACACCGGGGAGCTCTGGGCCCAGAGGCGCTGGGTGTCCATCGGATAAACAGGCCAAGGTACACTGTCACAGCAGTGTGGCTTTTTTTGGAAACAGGAAGAGCACTTAGCAAAACACATCCTCTGATCCCAGTGGGATGACGCAAGGTGAAGCCTCCCCTTCCACCCTCAAGAAGCTGTGGATGCGGCTGCTGCCAGACAGAACCCAGGCTCCGCACCGCTCCGGCTCTCATGCGGTGAGAGACCGTCTTGGTTTCATTAACTTGTGTAATATTCTGAAGACTCTGTGAGTAAGGCTATAAAGGTGCCATGAGCTTATCAGTCCAACAAGGTTGCCACGGGGAATAGCTCAGACTCGGAATTCATTTTCCACACTTAATGTAAATGTAACCCATAAAAGTCCCATTTTCTAAGAAGCCCAGCTCAAAAGGAAGCATTTGGCTTCCCCTCCTGGTCTCCCAGAGCCTCCTGTGAGTGGTAATGACAATGGCAATTAGGTGGGTGAACCAGGAAATGGGCTCTCAGCTCTTGCTGCCCTGCTTTTCTCCCTCCACACTTCCTCTGGCCTGGCTGGCTGCTGCCTCTCCCTGGGCATGCCCTCCAGGTATGGGCTGTGCCCCTCCTGAGAGGATTTTAGCCTCTTCCCGGTGACCCAGGCAAAGGTCTTCACAGGGACAGCCAAAACCATGGCTTCCAGGATCCATGGGCACCAGCCTTGGGCACTGCCCCCAACCCTGCTTGACATCACCAGGCCACACCAAAGTAGCTCTTGTCCTTCTTCCTTTCTACTCTTTCTTTAAAACCCTGGGGAAGCTGTTTTGAATAACTTCACAGAAGGAGTTTTTCTGAAAGCCTCTCCTGCTGCACTCAGCCCTGCGTTTAGCCTGCAGCTGGAAGGCAGAGGAGCTTCAGAAGCTGGTTAGAAGGGTGCTTGGCTCATGCCTTCCTCTCTTTGGCTGATGTTTTCTTAAACATCTTGCTGGAATCAAAGGCCACCAAGCCCCTCTCTCCACACTCCTATTTCTCAGTGGCAGCAGCTGAGCAGTGGAGGGAAGATGCCCAAAGTCATGGGGAGAGAGTTTCGCCATGGAAGGCAGGCTGGTACCCTTGCCACCACTGCCATCCTTGTGTCACAGTGGCCTTCTCCTCCCTGCGCCTGGCACCCGCGCTGAGGGCTTGCAGTACAGTGCTGGTTCTCACATCTGACTTTGGCAGAGAAGGGGAGGTGAATAAGGAACATCAAGGGAGGCCCAATCAACCACAGCCACCCAGGGTGCCTCCATTTCTAGGGTGGGGGCGGGGGGATGAGGCTCTTAGCCCTGGGATATTCTGTCACCAGGAGGAAAGGACCTGGAAGACACTTTCTCCATCCCAGCATGGGGGTGGCACCAACCACTACATAGGATTTGCAAAAAGGGCAGGGGGTTTCATTTCACATCAAAAATATAAAGCTTGAACAGAAGTTTGGGGCAGCTTGAATGAGTCATGAAATTCCCTAGAGGAAGATGAAGCCATCTGGGGACCTCCGGAGGCACGGAACACAGTGAATAAAAAGCCATAACTCATCTATGGGAGCTTAGCCAAGGATCCTCAGGTCCTGCAGACCCTCCTTCCAGGCCCCCTCAGAAGCCTGGTACTGGCCTGTGACCCTCCACACCCCTCACTCCTGCCCGGCCCCCACTGAGGAAAGGGTTGCACATGAGACAAATCAGGACAGACACTCGTGTCTCACATCACACTTGGTACCGAGGGACAGAGACACCCCAGGAGGTGTGTCTCAGAGAGGAGAGATGTACCTCAAACAACAAGGAAAAACTGTCAAGGAAAAGGGAACAAAAGACAATAAAGTTTTCATTGTGATCACACTACAGAAAAAAAAAAAAAAACCTTCTGTTCTTTGCAAAAAAATGTGCGAAGGCCAATTTTGTGTTTTTCTTTTCTTAAAAAAAGGATGTTGCATGAGTTAACAATGCAACCAGTATCTTTTTGTTTGTTTGTTTCTTTTCTGCACTTGTTTAAAAAAGGATCTTTTTTTTTTTTTAAAGTACAACACAGTCAGGTACGCGGCCACAAAAGAGTAGCTGTCTTTGGCAAGAAGTCCGGGCCGGGGTCTTCTCTGTCACCTTCGGCCCATCTCGCTCTGTCGCATGAAGTGGATGTTGTTGGCACTGTCTGACAGTTCTGGGTACTGCTCCACGGAGATCACGAAGAAGCCGTCGTAGCCTTGGACCCGCCCTGTGTTCAGCGCCTGCTGCTTCTCCCCCTCCGTCCAGGCCCGCAGGCCCTCCTCCCCTTCCCTCAGTCGCTGCTGCTCGCGGGCCCACGCCTGGCGCACGGCTCTCTGCCGGGCCAGCTCCAGGACCCGCGCTTTCTCCTCATCCAGCGTCGTCCCGTAGCGGGTGTTCAAGCACAGAGCCCCGTACTGGAGCTGGATGTCTGTGTAGCGTCTAGTCCTGCCATTGAGCAGCGTGTTGATCTGGGACACGGTGACGTTGACCCCGTTCTCCAGGGTCCGCCGACCCCCGCTGAGGCCCAGGATGGCCAGGTCAGCTTCCGAAGGCCCTGGCTTCACGAAGTAGTGGGTGTCCACCCCGTCGATGGTGAAATGCAGGTTCTCCAGGTAGTGGGCATTATTCAAGATGGCAGCCACCCTCCGCCCATCCTCGTTGGCCACACTGATGATGTCTGTGGCCACTCGGCCATCCTTCAGCGCAAACTTGACCCCCTTGCCAAAGACTGAGCCACTGGATGCAAACTTCTTGGTCTTCGGGGCCTCCTGGCAGCTGGTGACGGTTGAACCGTAGAGCTGGTCGAAACGTTCTAGGGTGACGAAGGCCTTGAGCTGCTTCTGCACTTCACACTGCACCCCAAGGATAGACTAACGGGGTGGGGAGGAGAGGGAGGAAAGAGAGAAGATGAGTGAGACCAAGGAAAAATGCCCAAGGGCCTGGAGAATCAGTTTACGTAACGAAGTCAAATCGGTACACGTTTACTAAGCTTAGCAAGTAGCTCCACTGCTGATCACTAGACCCTCCAGCCATCCTCGGGCCGTTCACTCCCCATCCTTCCACTCAGAGTCTATTCAGGGAGTGTCTGCTCTGTGCCAAGTCCTTTCCTGGGTGCTGGACTTACAGAAATGACTCGGGCATTGTCCTACCCTTGAAAAACTCATCGCTCCGTAGGGAAAGACAGTGCGGCAACAAGTAAGTACAATCAAATGCGATAACTTGTGGTTTAAGAGCAAGAATAGCAATAGCTAAATAATTTACAATCCTTGTCTCATTTCAGCTCCATAGTAAGTTTACATAACTGGTATTGTTACTATTCGGACTTAACATTTGAGAAAACTAAGGCTCAAACAGGGTACAACTGGCCCACCAGGTATTCAAGTCCATATTCAAACCCAGGTCTAACTGCAGAGGCTCCGCTTCGAGGGAGGGCTCCTGAGCAGGGGAGCGGCACCCAAGGCCCAGAACACCCCGGCCTGAAGGTGGGCAAGGTGAGGTTTGCGCAGAAGTTCACATTGGAGCTGGGGCTGGAAACATGGGGGGGTAATGCTAGATGGAGGAACAGCAAGAGACGCATTCTTGGCAAGAAGGCCTAGGCGGATGACAAGTAGTGATTTATGTAAACCCTCTTACTTTGCTTTATTGCTCTCTGCTGTGTTTATAAATGATTTTCAAGGAGGGCATCTGCCCCGCTGTGCTTCCTGGGGGATCCTCAGGTACTCCTACTCTTGGCTGCTTTGGGGGGTACTTCGGGCCTGTTTTCTTGGCATGTTACCTACCTACCTGTCCCTGCCGTGGCTCGGGGAACTCAGCAGAGCTGCAGGCCCCTGGGCCTTATTAGCAGCTCAGGGAAATGGCTTTAGAAACAGGCGCATTGGCTTCTCACCGAAATTAAGTCCTCTTTATAATTAATAGAACCCTGTCTGTGAACAATTATTTCCTAGAGTTTCACGAACGCTGGAGTGCTCAACAACAAAGATCTCCGATGCCTGCCAAGGGCAGAAATCAATAATTCATCGACAGGCGAGGCCAGCAAACAGGCTGTCAGAGCTAGGGCTCTAAGCAGTGGAGAAGGCAGCCTGGTGGGGGCGGAAGAGCTGAGCCGCTGGAACTGGCCCTGGGAACAGGCTGTGCTGTGGGCATCTGTGCAGCCTGGAGGGCAGGTGAGGGCTGCGGGGGGCAGGGGTAGGGCAGCAGAGAGCAGCAGAAAGAGGGTGGGCTTGGTGGTCAGACAGACTTGGGTTCTTATCACCACCTGCCACTTCCAGCTGAGTAACCTTGGGCAAGTTCTCTAGGAACCCTGGTCTCCTCACGTGCAACACGGGGGCATTCCAAATTCATGAGGGGGTTTATTTCTCTCAACCTGTGCTTTATTCAGTGCAAGTTTTCCATACAGGGACTCTGGGTTAGGTGCTGTGCTGGGGGCCAGATTAAGACCCAGTGCTTGTCCTCATGGGGTTCACAGTCTAGTGGAGACACAGGAGGGGAAGCAGGAATTAAAACCTTGTGTGGGGAGTGCTATGAAAGAGGAAATGACAGGGTGCCACCAGAGCAGAGAGGCGTAGGATCCGGGGGAAGGAGGCGGCTAACCTGAGCCCTCACGGAATCAGGCAGGAGTGAGAAATACTGACGTGCATGTGAGCTTCTACCTGCCAGCAGCAGGCCACCTGGCCACCCTGCTTTCCTCCTCAGTCTGCACTGGGATCTCCTGAAAGCCTGGCCTCTGCCTGACTCATTCCTGCAGCCTGGGGCCCAGGAGAGCCAGCACCTGGTACAGACATTATGAATTGGTGGGGGTGGTGGTGGTGGTGGGCCAATGGATGTCTGAAGTGGGGGTTGTGGGGTGAAACTGTTTCAAAGGATCTTTACAGCTATATGATTTTTTTTTTCTAAAGATTTTCTTTATTATTTTCAGAGAGAGGGGAAGGAAGCGAGGCAGAGAGGGTGCGAAACATCAATGCATGGCTGCCCCTCACCTGCCTCCAGCCACAGACCTGGCTGGAGACCTGGCTTGCAACCTGGCCATGTGCCCTGGCTGGGAATCAAACCAGTGACCTTTGGGTTCACAGGCCGGCACCTTATATCCACTGTGCCATCAGCCAGGGTGCTATAAGATTCTTTGAGTCTTTGAAACTGAGTTATGAAAGAGAGATAAGAGAAAATAACATCTTTTGAGCATCTACAGACAGATCTGGGTTTGAATCCCAGCTCTACCCCTTCCATGCTGTGTGGCACTGAAAACCTCAGGCACAAGATGTGTAAAATGAGAGCATTAATAGCAGGGGAGAACTGTGGGTTAACTTACGTAGAATACCTCACGCAAGGACAGGTGCAGGGAGGGGCTTAGAAAATCACACATTTGTTTTTAGAACACTTCTTCCCTCCTTGCAGTTTTGTAGTGGGTAGTGACAAAGGCTCATTGTTTTTTATGGAACTCCAAACTCAGTGCAACTTAAAAAACTTCTTAATATAGTTTGGGAGGGTGGGAGAGGGTCCGTGTGCTATTTCAGCTGGGTCCATGGTGGCCCACCAGTGGTGCAGTTACTAAGTGTTTGCTAAGCAGTTTCTAGTGGGCGCTGTGGACACACCACATCTGTTTCTATCGATGGCCCGGACCTTCCTGAAAGGCTGGTATGATTCACTCCTGAAATGTGCCCAAATTACCTTGCTGTTGTCCCACTCCTGGGTTTTCATCTGTGTGTGCACAAGCTCATAGGACGGTTCCATGGCATCCGTGTCTGGCTTGGGATAGCCAGGAATCACATTGTGAAGCTGGAATCCAAAGGTGAGCAGCCAGCTGTTGACATCTGGATGGAGAGAAGCAGGAATATCCCCATAGAGTCAGTGGACCTCAGGTGTGACAGCCGATACAGCAGCCTGGAGTGGGGCTGCAGGTGGGGTGAAGATGTGGAGCACGGCTGGTGGGAGGGTCCCCTGGCACAGCTCGCTGAAGACTGGTCTCATGGTATTAATGCTAAAGATACTCTTGGGACCTAGTGGCCCATCCTAGCTATAAATCTAAAAGAGATGCACCTTAAGTAGAACATAGGTTTCCAGACACCCCAGTTCTACTGTCACTCCACTCCCTGGGACCTTCAGCTTCATACCGTCAGAGTCAGCTGTTGAGGGGTGAAGACTCCCCCATATCTACCCCGCACATCAATGGGAAACATGTGCAGAGGCCCACCACTCCCAAAGGATTTATACGAATGCTCTTCAAGAGAAAATTCAGGTAAGAAACAAACTCTCCATCTTCCTCCAATTCTCTTTGCAGAGCCTCGGGGCTCAAGTGCCACAGGGCACGGAGATGGCCTCTGCCAAAGCTCACAGAGGCTCCACCCCATCCTGCCCGGCACCAACTCTGGCAGCCTAAGGAAGTCACTTAACCTTCTTGTGCCTTCTTCATATTGGGCTTAAGGGCCTAGCCCCACGGACACAGGGTTTATTGATTTATAACATTCCTTGGGGGTTGCTAGTTATAAAATATTACCTACAGGGGCAGGTGGAATTTCGCCATAAGCATTGGGCTCATTAAAGAATGGAATCAGAAAGCCCAGGCAGGAGGACGAGAGGGAGGGAGGAGAGTGTGAGATGAGCTGTTTGGCCCGCTGTGGCTGAGGAGCTTTTGTGGGCTGGCACCCCGTGTCATGCAACCAGGCAACCAGGACGCTGAAGGGGAGACGGCACATGGGCATGGGTAACTCTGACACGAGAGAGAAGATGAGCAGAGGTCAGAAGTCTTTCAGCTGAACAGTCTGATGAGTCTTCATGAAGGAGGTGGCATTTAAGCCAAACACGGAAAGTTGCACAGTTTGTCAGGCAGGCTTTGATGGAGAGGAAGGGGGGCATTTCAGGAAGACTGGTGCAAGGGGCAAGGCCTGGAGAGAGGAGGTGAGTGCAGGGGGCATTCGGGTAACCGGGAATGGAGCGAGAACCAGCAGGGGAAATGCTGGTTGGAGTAGGACGGGCCAGGAGGGCAGGTAGGAGGTGGTGCGGGGCCTACAGGAGAGAGTGCTGGTGCATAGCTCAAGAAGACAAAGCAGCTGCTGACCAGATGCTGGGACTCTGAAGTCAGGAGAAAGCAGGAACTGGGACTGAGCCCCAAGGCCAGCAACTCCGGGCTGTGGGCACCCAGGCCTACTTTGAACTTCTTCCAAAGGAGACAGGCAGGGAGGTCCTGTTTAGGGTCTGGGTCTTGGTGGAACTGTCTTTCCCGACCACCCACTGAGTTCATCCCAGTGATGGGGATGTTTTCCAGGGGCCAACAACTGTTTTCCTCTCACCACTGCCTTGCACGCTGCCTTCCCATTCAGGAACCTTATGTTTGTCTTTGCTTTTTTCCTTTGGATGTCCCTGAGCCCCTCTCTGGGATGTGAAGCCTGGAGGCACTGAGGTGGAAGGGTGGTAGAAAGGAAAGTTGGAAACCCAGGTTCTACTTCTAGAAAGATCATTTAAGGGAAAGAACACGGGGAAGTAAGACAAAGACCAGGTCCAAACTCTGGCTCCTAAATCGCAAACTGTGTGATCTTGGACAGTTTCCTTCACCATTCTGAGGCTGAGTTTCCTTATCTACACATCGATGGTAGAAATGGTTTTCGTAAGCAGTGGAGAAAAATACTGAGGGTATTACCATTTGGGGGCAGCCACCAGACAGCAGGAATTGGGGTGAGTTTGTTACACAGGTGTATTGTACAGTGCCCAGCTCCATTTCTGGTTCAGAGAAAGTTTCCTGTGTTTGCCTAACCCATGTCTTCACCTCCTGGGACTTCCCTTTCCTCATGTGTAACACGAGGTGCTGGGACCAGCTTTTCTCCAAATTCCCTTTTCTCACTGAGTTTCTGAGAATCTCTGATTCTGTGAATCATGGCAGATGGTTCTTTAGAAAATTAAAGCAAACAATAAAGGGAGGGTGGGTTGGGGGAATCCTGCAGAGTCATTTTGCCTGAGGCTGAGACCTTGCATCTGAGTTTGTAGCTGCGAAGGAAATCTATCAGGAATCCTGCAAAGTCCTAGGACACTAGGGGTCTGAAAAGGGGGCTGGGCCTTAATTATAAGTGATGGAAGGTGGGAAACATTCTTAATATATCTCTAGGAAAAATGCTGGAAGTGTTATATTCATTTTTTTTTTTTTAACAGTTGGCTTTTCTAAAGAGTCGAGAATTTTACTCTTCCTTCTTATGGCATCAGAGGTAGACCTGTCCCTCAAGGGAAAAAGCTCTTCTTTTCTCATCCATCTCAGATTGCAGCGAGGCCCCCTGAGATGGTGATGAATAATAATCCATTAGATTGCACTTCACAAAGCGAATCTGAATCCAAGAATGAGGATTTTGGAGTCAGACAGGGAAGTCTAACCCCAGCCTGCCACTTCTAAATGGACAGCGACTTGACCTCCCTGACTCTCACTTTCCTCCTGGAAAAATGGGTCTCCAGGCCCTGGCTGATGGCTCAGTGGATAGGCACCGGCCTGTGAACTCAAAGGTCACTGATTTGATTCCGAGTCAGGGCACATAACCAGGTTGCAGGCCAGGTCTCCAGCCAGGACCAGAGCTAGAGGCAGGTCAAAGGCAACCATACGTTGATGTTTCTCTCCCTTTTTTCCTAAGTTTCTAGAGAAGCTGACTCCACTAATGGGTTCAGTAACAGAGCATGTGACCTAGGCAAAGCTAGTCAACTCATTCTATCTCCCCAGGAACAGTGATTAATTCAGGGGTGGTCCTGTGACCACAGCCTATCCAAATGGAGTATGTCTCAGAACCCCTGAAGGAATTTTTGGAGAAAAGATGGCCTCTTTAATATTGTTGTTGGCTGGATGTGAATGAGGTTGCATGTAGCCCATGTAGAAGCTGTGAGGTAAGGTTTAGGGAGAATTAGTAGTATTTTGGGTTTTAGTAGTAAAATGTTTTTATGCATCATTATGTTTCAGCTACAGTAGCCCGCCAAGACATTTCACAGGAAACTCATTGGAAGGTGAGGCAGGGCATGTGATTAATGCAGAGAGATGCGATGGAAATGTCCTTTCCGTCTGTTAAGCTGTTCTAGGTGGGCAGCAGCCGAGTATGGTGGGGACATTCCTGTGTAGCTACAGGCCCCATGATGTTCCCACCACACCCGCCCATGACTGCGTTCTCTTCTTCCCCAACTGTGGGACTCCCAACTTAACTGCCTGAATTCTCCCAGCATGACCTTCTGGAATTCTTTCCTTGAAAGAGGAATCTTCCCATTACGGTCAGCAGACACTGGGTCCAGGCTGGGCTCCCAAGGTCAGGGCCAGGAAGCCATGCCCCTAAAAGGCACTCATGTGGGCTGTACGCTTTTCCCTCTCTACATTCGTGTACGTGCCATTCCCTCTCCCCAGACTGGCCCTCTCTCCACTGCCTGATGGAGGTCCATGCATGAGTGGGCCTCAGATGCTCCCTGGGCAGAGCCAGCGGCCACCAGTGCAACCCTTCATCAAGGGCCCCTCACACTGAACAGCGGTTTTCTGTCTCCCCTCCCCCAGGGTGCATTCCTGGAAGGCAGGGATCCTCTTTCAGCCCCCACTGCCTAAAACAGTGGCTGCCCAGGGGAGGCACTTGCTGAGTGAATGAAACTGCCTTAATGTACGGGGCGAGAGGACTGTGTTGTTACAAGATGGGATATGCCACAAACTTTCTTCTGTAACAAGTGCTGGCTTCATCCAGCCAGACCTGAATCCCCATAGCTACTCTGACCTTGAGGTCATCTGTGGCTGGGAGTGGCTGCCTGCTGGGAGGGCTGTGGCTGCTGAAGACACGTCCAGCCTGTGTGACATCTGGGACATTGTATACTCAAGTTTGTTTAACAGTGGTGGAGGGCAAAGCCCACTTTCAGATCAGAGGGTGGAGGAAAAGGAACCAGCGGGAGCTGTGCACGCACTGTGCTGGGCAGGCTCTAAAATGCATCTCATTTTGTCCTTGTACCAGGTGAGTTCTTTTTTTCTCCTATTTGTCTGCTTGTTCTTTACCCCTTTTGTTAGTCCTTGCCTACTCTCTTTGGGTTGAATACTTTTTAGTCTTTATTGTATCTTCACTGTTGACTGATTTGCTGCTATACCTTTATTTTTTAGTAGTTGCCCTAGGATTTACAATATGCACATTTAACTTAACATTGTCATGGTAGGTATTTTACCGTCAACGTACAAATCAGGAACTCAGGGAAGTTAAATAAATTTTGTGAATGGGATAGTTTAGAAATGGTGGAGCCCTTTATCCAATTCTGTTTATCTCCAAAGGTGGGGGAGGAAGAAAGGGAATGAAACATCAGTGTATGGTTGCCTTTCACCTGCTCCCCGCTGGGGACCTGGCTGGAGACCTGGCTTGCAACCTGGGTATGTGCCCTGACTGGGAATGAAACCAGTAATACTTGGGTTAATCCACTGAGCCACACCAGCCAGGGCCCCAAGGAAGAGCATTTAAAAAAAAGCCATACCTTTGCCTAACTTCTTAGGGACTCAGAGCCAGCCTGATTTCTGGGTTGGAAACTCCCAAAGTGCATTCTCTATCCAGTGAGATATTAGGGTTACATGGTGAAAAACAGGGTTTCATGGTCAAGTAAGTTGAAGGAATCGTGGATAAATATGTTAAACAGTTCTCTTTACTACAGGACTTCTCAGAGCCTTTTATAAGCTGAAAGGTAGTGTGACAATTTAACAGTGGTGGCTGCCCTGTCAAACTAATTTGGTGCCAGAAACAGAGTCTTTTTCCCCCAGAGCATTTCTCTGAACTAGTGTTTCTTCCAATATACTTTGGGAAATGCTGCTCGAAGAAAAGGCAGTGTTTGCCATCACCCCTTAACAGCTTTCTTAAGCATGACTGTCTTGTCAGGTGATCAGAGTAACAGGAAGAGATGAGTAGCTCCTGCCCCCTGAATGAGCCCAGATCCTCACCTGTCATGAAGCACTTGATGTCCTGAGAGTTGCTGATGGGGTTGTTGTTTTTAAACATGTAGAGATTAAAAGGCATGATGTTGCTGCTACTGAGGTGCTGCCACAACTCGTGGTCTGGGCTAGTCCAGCGACCAGCCAGCACATCATAGTCCCGCCGGCCCATGTGGACGAGCTTGGTGAGCGGATCATAGAGGCCCCCGTGGTAGCCGATGATGATCTGGAAGTTGGGGTTGGTGTCCATGTAGATCTCCCCATAGGCCGTGTACAGGACCTGCTTGATCATCAGGCCTGTCCCACTGAAGACAGCTAGAGGGGTCCCGATGTTGTCGCAAGCTATGTAGAACTCATCACCACTGCTCAGCTCCATGGCAAAGAGGTGTCCTTGCAGGTCGTAGTAGAGGGATGTGATCTCGGAGCTGGAGTGGTTGTAGAGGTGGGTGACCTTGGTGGGGTTGGTCAGATCCGCATAGAAGAATTGCAGGTGATGGCTGTGGCTGCTCTTGCTGGACACGCGTCGCCCCAGGCCGTCATAGCGGTACCTGACACTCCAGCCCCCGGCCCGGTTGTAGGCCCTGATGAGCAGGCCGGCTGAGTTGTACTCAAAGACATCACCACCCCGCTGCCTCAGGAAGCCGTCCTCATCCATCTTGTATTGCACGTCACCTAATCTAGTGATGCGGTCACGGAGGTCGTACCTTAGTGGGGTGAGCCGTGCACTGTTCCCAGGGCTCAGTAAGTGCAGGTTCCCGTTGAGGTCATAGCTGTATCGCCAGAGTGGCTTGTCATTGATGGAGACCGTCTGTAGCTGGCCGTCAGCGTCGTACTCATAGGAGTAGCGGGTGGTGTTGGCGTAGGGTCCCACCTTCAGCTCCTTCTTCACCACTCGCCCCATGTTATCATACTGGACAGTCATCCAGTACATAAGTGAGCGGAAAATCTCGTATTGCACTTCCTTCATCCGCCCGTATGCATCAAAGTGCTTGGTGTGGGTCATGACTGCAGTGGTGATGATCTGGTTAATGTCGTAGTAGATGACACCAAACTTCCCAAACTGCTCTGTCTTGCCTGACACGTCATCATAGCGATAGAGATCGATGGGCAGTGGGGTCTCATTGATCACGGCCTGCATGCTGGTCACCCGGAAGCTGTTGTCATAGTTGTAATCAAAACGAGCATTGACCATGCCTTCCTCGGTGAAACGGAAGATCTGGCGGTCAATCAGGGGCCCAATTTGACGGTAGCGGATGGTGCAGGTGAAGCCTTCGTTCTGTAGGTTGATGGTCTTCAGCAAGCCCGCTGTCTCGTCGTAGGTGAAGCTCACCTTGGTGGTGTCATACAGCATCTCGGCCAGCTTCGACAGCTTGCCATACTTGTATATCACCCTGCGGCCGGTGCCCAGGTAGAAGGTGTGGAGGAGGTGCCCGTCCTCGGTGAAGTCCTGGATGACTGAGGCATTGCCCTCGGGCGGCTGGTAGATGTTCCTGTAGTAGCCCACCGAGCGAATGGTCTCTAATGTCTGCCGGGCCACGTTGGGCATGGTCACGGAAGAGAGGCGGTCGTTCTTGTCAAACTCAAAGATATACTGCCTCTGGCTGTGGAGGAGCAGCACCATGGACTGGAGGGAAGGGAAAACCAGGAGATGAGAGCAGGGTGGTGGGGAGGCGGGGAGGTCTGTGTGCCCAAGGTTTCGGGAAAGAAATGAAAGGGCAAGGAAACTGGTGGTTCTCCTAAGTTGTGCCCCAAACCAGATATTGCCAGCCAACGTGCCATAAGGCGCTGCAACAGGGCACGTACGTGCTCAGTTAAGGATTGCTCTCATCCCTTAGCCTGGCATGGCCCGGGGCCCCAGGGTACTCTGGCCATCTTCCTTCTTAGGGTGAGCAGCCTTGTCTGTTTGTCCCTTTGTGGGTACAAGAATGATGACTTTAGTGTGTGATGGGGCATTTGAAAGGCTGGGAGCACTGGCCTAAAGTGTTTGCAGCATTGTCTCTCCTGGCTCCCTTGCTCCAGATCCCTTCGAAAATCAATCTTCATACTCAAGCAAGAATGACTTTTCCTAAAACACAGTTGGACAATGCCTATTTACCAGTAAACAACTTCTGTTGGCTCCCTGTGGCCTCCAGGATAAAGACCATGTCTGAGAAAGGCATTTAAGGCTTTGCACAATTGTTCGTCCAGTAACAGGTCACTGAGAATGCAGAAACCTGGCTTCTAACAACAGACTCATTGTGCAGCCCTGGGCAAGTTCTTTCCCTCCCTGGCCTTGGTTTTTCAGTATGCTGGATGAGCTTCAAGGTCTCTCTCAGTCCCACCGCAGAACATTGCTCTTGGAGAGGCTCGCCCAGCATAGAGCAGGGCAGACTGACCCCAGAGCAGGCAGAGCCTGGGCTCTGGGCAGGTGACCAGGAATAGGAAACAAAGTATAGATCTGGTAACCAAAACTGGGACAGGAAGTACAGACTCTGTTTCAGGAAAAAAGTCATCAGATAACAGCCTAGAGGGATCTAGGTATCAAAGCTACCATTTTCTCCTCTTTGGGACTAACTTTTGATTTCAGGCCCTTTCTGGTTCCTCATCCCTAGGATGGAATGAATTGTGACCTGAAGTAAAGGGATTTTTTTCAAGGTCACACCCAGCACCTGAAGCACTTGTTGCCTAAGTACTGATCCTTAGGCTTCCGCTTTGTTCTCAGGGCCAGATTACTCCGTCTGCCCTAGACCTGGGAGCAGATCTCTCTATTTCTGGACTCTGTAAGTCCAGGTAGCATTCAATTTTGTCCCGGGACCATCACCTGCCATGTCATCACCGTGATCCAACTAGGTGCCTCTCAGGACCCCTTGGCCCTCCATTGCAGATTTCCCTAAAACACTGCCCTTTGGAGATCATATGGGTCAGATCTATCCTATCGGGGCCAGCAGAGGGGCCTGGCCATGGGTCGAGCCATAAGGGCAGGCCTTCTATATGGCAAGGCCAGTGCAGGGGGATGCAGACACCTGCCTTCTCTAAGTATGTGTAGCTCCACGTCTTCCCATCAGCAAAGATCCTGGACGTGATGCGACCTGCCTGGTCATATTCCATTCTCTCAGACATGATGCCCCTCTGGATGCCCGCAATGTGGCCCCCTGGGGAGTACGTCACGTTGACACCATTCAGCCTGCTGCTGGGTGACCAGAGGCTGGGCCGCCCCGCCTGGTCATACAGGATCCGGAGGGTGAACTTGCGGTGGTCATCGTAGATTTTCTCCGTGCGTGTCACACGGTCAAAGTCCAGAGACAGAAGGTTCCGATTGTGAACCTGGAAAGGGGTAGGAAGAAGGAGAGAGTTAATCTGGATATTGAGAGCTTGGGTCTGAGAAGCTCCTGAGCAGAGAAGGCAGCACAGGTTGTGTGTGTCAACAAGGTTTGGGTCCTGGCTCTGTTATTTGTCAGCTCTGTGACGTTTCCTCATCTGTAAAATGGGAATAATAATGCTAATTACAGAGGGCAGTTTTGAGGAGGTCAAGATGATGCAGATGCTAAGTCAACAGTAGCTGTTACTGAAGACGATACACATCACTTTTTAATGTGATTCTTCTCATGAGGACAGAAACTAAATCCCCTCAACTCCCTTGTAAAAAGGGAGAGGCCCAGTGGGGACAGCAAATCAATGCCTGACCCCATTTTCTACGTGCTGGGCACTGCTCGTGTTTGACACCAAAGGGACAAAAGCTCAGGTATGTGAAGGGACATGCTCCAGGTCTCGCATGCTGGTGAGTGACTGTGTCTGGTTTGACTGTCACCACTGCAATGTGCCCACAAATGCTCAGTGGTTCCCTAAGAAAGTCCAACCCTTCTTGAGTCTTTGGGCTCCCCTTCCCTGCTGGGGTCTCTCCTGCTCTCTTTCACCACAATTAGGTCTTCTTGGTCACCCTGGTCGGCTCCCAAGGCTTCTTTCCTTCCTGGAAGTCCTGAGGGATGGTGTATGTTTGAGTCTGGAATGGTTCCTCTGGCTGTGGGCCCCCTGGGGACACAGTCCTAGCTCTAGAACGTTTGTTCCTGCTTCCCAGGTCAGGATCCCCTTGTGTGATCTCCACTTGGTTTACCATGGTCAGCTCATGACTCAATTTCCTTTCAGAGTCAGAATACCGAGCCCACAGGGGTAGCAGGAAGTCAGGGTTCTTCATATTTACATACAGAAATACATTTCAGAGGCCTGTTTCTATATTTGGTACTTGTTACCCCTGAAACGCTGCTAGGTAGTCTGAGCTAACATGCTGATTTCTTCTAATTGGTGTTTGGGTACATTTGGGAACATTTTCCCTCTCTTCCATTAGTCACTGGTTAAAGCAGACAAGGTCAGTCACACGATGCAAAATGGCACCTGTGGACAGAGGTAACGGAAGGCCCTCTGGGGCCCTGTGTGGTAGCACAGGGCTCAGGTCTAGAAATGAAGGCCAGGATCCTGGCCTCAACTCTGCGACTTTGCATGACCTTGGGGAAGTGTCTTTGCCTCTCTGAGTCTCAATTTTCTCCTCTGTAAAACAAAGGGCTGCGGAGAGGATTGAAGAAACCTAAGTAAATTACCTCGTGGAACGCCGGGCACATAGAAGGTATTGAACTAATGAGTGCGATTATTTCCTCTAAATGACAACAAATAATCATGGTCATTCTCAGAGGGAGTGGAGACACATGTGTCTCCCTCTGCTTCCCAAACAAATTCTAAAGCCCAGAAAATAAGGATTTATAATGATGATGCTGAGATGACTTCAGCTGTGAGTGGCCTGGTTATAATAAGGTTGCCTTCCCAGGGGTAATCAAACACAATTGAAGAAGCAAAAACAGTGTGGCAGACAATTCCCACGAAAACTCTGAGGCGTTGGAGGCTGAAGCTGTGTTCCTTGCCAAGAGCACAAAGGAAGATACAAGGTCTGCGCCACCACCAACGATGGGACCCTTTTTACAGCACCAGTTGGAAGGTCTCCTGTGACTCCCCCCAAGGTGCTGCTGTCCGGCCAGCTGCCCCCCATCATCCCTTGGAGGGGCCCCTGGTGAAGGGGAGCTACACCTGTGGCAGAATTAATAAAATTGAATTAAGCAGCTCGCTGGGGAACTTCCTAATGCTTCCTGTGCTTGGCAGTGGCAGCAGTGAGATTATTTTACATCTTTCTTTATTAAAAAAGTTCCCACTTGCATTAAAAAATGAGCTCCATTATGGGGAGGCCCACTGGCTAACATCCTAACTTCACGTGCTGCCACCATGGGTGGCCATTTATATTGTGGGGAGGCAGAGACGTGGCCACCTCACTGGAACGCTGTTACTCTCAGGCCGGGAGAGGGACCAATTTAAGCCTGGTCCAGTACACATGGCAGAGAGGAAAATTCTAATCCCACTAAATGGTGCCACTTGCAGAACACCTGGGGTCTCCCAGCACCTGGCTAGGTATATCAAATGTAACGTACTATCTGGGCTCTGCAGAAGAACCTAAGGCTCAGAAGAGTTGCTTAAGGCTCCACTTGGCCCAGGTCAAACTTTCCATTCAGCACACTGCCTCATATGTGCATGAGGGGCTGCTGGGGAATTCAGCCAATGGCTCAGTGGGGCCACAGAGGACTCAGACAGAGAGGCCTTCCTTAGGGAACCAGAGGAAGGCTGTTTCCCACATTAGACTATTGCTCGAGTTCTTGGCTATTGAAAGAAGACAGGAAGCCTAGTTTTTTTGGCCCTAGTGGTGTGATATCGGATAAGCCACTTAATGTTTCTCTATCTGTGGTGAGGATTTAACTATGAGGCAGGGTACCTATTCTTTGGTTCTCACCGCCTCATCACCACCTTGCCCATGTGAGCCTGGGACACACCCTTTTCTCTCTTGCAGTCAGGTACCCGATGTGTGAAACGGGCTTAAATGAACTGTCTTTGCTAAAGGGCAGGGGTCAAGACAGCCCAAGCCACACTGCATTGAGGATGCTTCTGTGGTTTTTAGGAGTCAGGAACATCTGACTCAACTCAGCAAGTCTCTACAGAATACCTGTGGTCTCTGAGGTATGGTGCTGAAAGCCAGAGCTAGTTCCTTTGATTTCATTCTCCCTATCCCCTTCCTTTCTAAAACCAGAGGGAAGAGAAGCTGGACAACCAGGCCCTGGGGCAGAGAAGCCACCCTCTACAGACACATGAGAGTGAAACAGAAGCAGGGCGGGTTCAGGGGCACCCACATACTGACAAGTACTCTGAACTGTCAGACCACTGAGGCCAGCCCATGGGCAGTAATGGCGATGGTGGGGGTCATTTTGTACATTTAGAAGGGATAGCTGCTTGAAAAAGGTAGAGAATATGGCTTAAGTTCCAAACAGCTAAACTGAATTTTCAGACATACTAGCAACAGTAATACCAGTAGTGGTAGCAAGAATAGCAATAACAGCAACAACATGAATGGGTATTACTGACTACTTCTTACAGGCTAGACTCTGTATGAGTCACTTCATATGTATTTTTTTTAGTCTTTGTAGCAACTTGTAAAATTGGTTTTATCGTCCTCATTTTAAAAATAGCAAAATCGAGGCTTTAAGGGATAATGGATTTGCCCCAGTTCACTCAGGGAATAAATAACAGAAGTTGGAAATCCAACTCAGGCCTGATGAACACGGAAGTCGGTCATCTCGCCACAAGTAATGAAAAAGGTGTACAAGACTCTGCTCATGTGACTTGCCTGCTTTACTTTCCAACTTTTACAGATGAGGAAACCTCAGACCCAGGAAAACTTTCTCCCCCAGGGACGGTTTCAAGAACAAGAACCCCATTCTCCCGATTCTTCTTCACTCTTTCCCCCCCAGAACTCAATCTGCAGAGGTGGAGGCCACCTTGGGGGTGCTGCTCACCCGCAGCCGGCGCCCGAAGACGGTGACCTGGCCCCGAGCCTGCTCCTTGCGCTGCCGCCACTCCACCAGGTTGAGGCCATTGTCGATGGGCAGTGTGACGTTCCTCTTGCCCACGGTGGGGTTGACGGTGCTGGCCAGCAGGTGGGGCTCTGTCTGCAGGGCCACTTCCATGCCGTTGGCCAGCAGCAGCCGCAGGGAACCGTCTGCCCCGATATAGTAGCTGTTCCGGACCTGGTCTGAGGGAGAGGACAGGGACAGACTTGGCTCAGAAGGGAGGAGGAAGGAGGGAGCTATGTGTGTGTGGCAAAGGCAGCAGTGCGGTTTTCAACGTGTTTAGTTTTCTAACTATAGACACAAAAGCATTATTATTGAAGCAAACTAGAAAAAATATGGAGATCAGCCATAATCTCAATACCCTACCAAAAAACCACTGAAAATATGATGAAATTCCTAGATTTTATGATTATAGTATATAATGTTGCTTATAGAGTTTTTCACTGATTACTGTATTACATTGTTGAATATATTGTTAAAAAGATTTTATTGTTTTTTAGAGAGAGGAGAAGGGAGGGAGAGGGAGAGAAATATCAATATGTGAGAGAAACAGCAATCGGTTGCCTCTTACATGCCCCCAACAGGGGACCTGGCCCACATTCCAGGTATCTGTCCTGATGGGGAATCGAACCTGTGACCATTTTGTTCACAGGCTGGCGCTCAATTCCCTAAGCCACACCAGCCAGGGCCATTGTTGAATATTTGTCATGAAAGGCTTTGCTAATCGGTATGCAGTATTTTGCTGGGTAGAAATACTGTAACTTTTTAACTGATTCTCAAATAGATTTCTGATTGTCACCAGTTTTCATGGTTACATGTAACACTGCAAATAAATATATTTTGAACATTATGCTAAGAGAAAGAAGTCAGACACAAAAGGTCTCATACCATGTGGGTTCATTTATATTGAAATGTCCAGAATAGGCCAATTCATCAAGACAGAAGTAGAATAATGAGGGGAAGACAGAATGGGGAGTGACTGCTAATGGGTATGGGTTTCTTTTGGGGAGTGATAAAATTTTTTTAGAATTAGATAGTAGTTATTAATACTTGCATAACTTTCTACATATACTAAAAACCATTCAACTGTACACTTTCAAAGGGTGAATTTTATGGTGTGTGCATTTTATCTCAAAAAACTTCTTTTTGGATAAGTCAATGTATTCATTTGGGCTGTTTAATCAAAATAAACTCCTAACAGTAGGATTAGTCAAGAGAAGGGTTGAACATTTTTAAGGCTCTTGATTATACAGTAGGGAAATAGTATTTTTTATAATGAGGTGAAAAATAACCCCAATATTTAAATCCCTGAGAGAATGCCAAATATTATATAGTTTAAAACATGTATATGATCTAAAACATATATGTTTAAATCAAAGCATGTATATATGTTTTAAATCACTGTCACTCATACACACACACACACACTCACACACACACAGATGGTCCCTGACTCACATGGTTCTACTTAAGATTTTTTCAATTTTATGGTGGTATGAAAGCTATATGCATAACAACTTACATAAAATATTCAATACTTCATTATACAATGGGCTTTGTGTTTAATGATTTTGTCCAACTGTAGGCTAAGGTAAGTGTTCTGAGCATGTTTAAGGTAGGCTAGGCTAAGCTATGTTGTTTGGTAGGTTGGTTGTATTAAATAAATTTTCATCTTAGGATATTTTCAATTTACAATGGGTTTTTTGGGATGTAATCCCATCATAAATCAAGGAGCATATATATATATATATATATATTTATATGAATATGTATGTCTATATATTTATATATATACATGACAATAATTTAAAAATACATCTGATTTTGAAATTTTATGGCTAGTTAAAACATCTTAATTTGGGTCTTTAGTTAAAAGATGCTTCTGGAGAAAAAAGTAGGTCTCAGCTGTGAAATACACATTGAATTCTCTTCTAAAAAGGGAAATAACATCTCTGATCTTATGCTGCCCTCTCCTGCCTTTGCCCCTTCTTGGCTGCTGCCTCTGTCTGCACTGCCTTTCTCTTCAATAAATGATAGCCCAAGTCTTTCCTTAAAGGCTCTGCTTAAATGGTATCTCTTCTCAGAAGCTTCTTCTGTCACTCTGGCTGGCATGAACGCCTCCCCACATATACCCCGTTACCTCTCTAATGGCTTCATGAATGGTCTTGCAGCTGAAGGATGCAGGGTTTACCACCCTGTTAATGACCAAATTCTCCAACCCCTCAGTGCCTTCCGTGAGAGGCACTACTGCGCTGAGATGAACAGCATGGATGTTGAAGCCAGGCTACCTGAGTTCAAGTCCCAGCTCTGCCATTCTCTTGTTGTAAGACCTTCGACTAATTTGCTAACCTTTCATCCCCATTTCTTTATCTGTACACTACGGTTAATAATTGTACCCTCGCCTCATAGGATTAAATGAGGTGATGAATATGAACATCAGAGAACAGAATTTGGCATAGAGCGTTATATACAAGGCCTGTCCAGAAAGTATCTAGCCAATGTCAATATAATTAAAACAGTTTGCACAGCTGATAGTTCCAGGACAGACCTCGTAAATGTTAGCTATTACTAGTTTTGTGTGCCAGGCACTGTGCTGGTCAGTGTTATGTATCTAGTTAGTCATCTTTTATCCCTACTACCCCTTTTTACACACCTGTCATAGTGAACTTTTCTAGGATGATCACGCCCTTCGATAGCTCCCCATTGCCTTTAGATTAGTGGTTAAGAAAATAGGTTCTAGAGTCTATTTGTCTAGGTCCACATACCCCTACTAGGTGTGTGACTTTGGACAAGCTACTTAACCTCTCAATGCCTCGTTGCCTTCATTTGGAAAATGGGAGAAATTAGTAATACCTACTTCATCAGGTTATTGGGAGGATTAAATAGGGCTATGAATGTAAAATGCTAAAAATATATTTCATACCAAACATGCTCCAAAATGTTAGCTATCATTATTGTTCTTATTGCACATGCTTGGTAAACATTTGATGAACTGCACTAGACATATGAGGTCTGTCCCAAAAGTATTGAGCCAATGTCAATATCATTAAGTTTGTGTGGCTGTATTTTCAGGACAGTCCTCGTATTCCAGCCTATGACAAGCAATGAGGTATTTTTTGTAGGAAACCCTCAGTGACTCTTCTCTGCTAGAACAGCATCAAGTTGGCCCTTCTCTCGCCCATTTCCTCTTCTCTCCATCTTCTCCCTTTTCCTCTCCCTCACATGTGGAATTCTAGAATCTGCCTCAAACTTGCCATGCATTATTCACTGACAATCTGTATTTTACTTCCTTTGAACAACCAGAAAGCCTGTGTCAATTTATCTTTCAAAGCTGCTTCTTTCTGAATCCACATACGTCCATTAATGGCGACTTTGGCTGTGACAGCATCTGCACGGGCTCATCTCAAATGATCCTCGTTTATGGGGAGCTGTGACTTCCCAAGGCTGCTGCTCATTAGCAGCTACTTCTCATTTCTTCCCAGAGTTCAGACAGGAGATGAAACCGAAAGAGCTTTGTACAAAGACCACTGAGGTGGCTGCAAAACTGAGCACCTGGGCCTGGTATGAAAGAAGGAAAGGGAGCTTGGCAGAGGTACCACGGAGGAAGAATAGGTGTCGTGTGTCTCCTGGATTCCAATAGGTACTATTCCTTTCCACATTTTAATGTTTCTGAGATTGCAATGGGCCTTTAGCCTGCGTGTAAATTTCAGGCAGTGTGTCTCCCCTGTCCCATACCACCACCTGAAAAGCTGCTATTAAATTGATGGCACATTTTAAAACTTTTTTTGATGGCATTTTCGAATGCCAAAAAGTTGCCCAAATGTAAAAAAGCCTGCATTAACTTTTGAGAAAATTGCTCAAAGCCAGTTTAGAGGCACGGGAAGATAATGGGCCTATGGACCAGATGTAGGAGTAATCAGTGGCCTCATTGTCCCTGGTCAGGCAGAAGCCTGGCTGGCTTGGAATTATACCTTCTCTGGGAGAAAACCCAGTCAGAACATAAATACCTGGGGTGTGTTCCAATCCACCGCTACAGGTGCTTGGTGGGGACGGATTCCCAGAGCGGGTTTCTTTCTTTGACTGAAAACTGCTATCATTCTGAACTTCTAAAATTGAATTTACTGGTATGATGCTGATTGATAAAATCATACAGGTTTTGAGTGTACAACTCAACAAACATCATCCGCACACTGCATTGCATGCCCATCACCCTAAGCAAAGTCTCTTTCCACCCCCATTTCCCCCCCATTTGCCCACCTTCACTTATCCCTCAACCCCCTTTCCCTCTGGCTAACACCACACTGTTGTCTGTGTTGTGTCTATGTTGTGCGTGTGTGTGCGTGCGTGCGTACGTTTTTTGCTTAATCCCTTCACCTTCTTTCATCCAGCTTCCCAACCCCATCCCCTCTGACAGCTGTTAGTCTGTTCCGTGTAGCCATGCATCTGGTTTTATTTTGTTTGTCAGGTTATTTTGTTCATTAGATTTCACATATGAGTGGGATCATATGGTATTTGTCTTTCTCAGACTGGCTTATTTCACTTAGCATCAGAAGCTACAGGTGCATCCATGCTGTTGCAAAGGGTAAGGTTTTCTTCTTCTTCTTCTTTTTTTTTTTCTTTTTAATAGCTGAGTAGTATTCTTTTGTGTAAATGTGGCACAGCTTTTTTATCCACTTATCAACTGATGGGCAGTGGGATTGTTTATAGATCTTGAGTATTGTAAATAAAACTGCAATGAACATAAAAGTGTATATATTCTTTCAAATTAGTGTTTCAGGTTTCTTCAGATAAATTCCCAGAAGTGGAATTGCTGGGTCATGAGGCAGTTTCATTTTTAATTTTTTGAGAAAATTCCATACTGTTTTCCACCATGGCTGCACCAATCTGCACTCCCACCAACAGTGTACATGGGTTCCCTTTTCTCCACATTTTCGCCAACACTTGTTATTTGTTGATTTATTGGTGATAGCCATTCGGACAGGCATTAAGTCCATGATGAAACCATATTTCATCATGGTTTTAACACATTGTTGACTGATCATGAAAAAACTCATGTTTTCAAGCTTAAACATTGTTGACCAATAATGGGTTAACTCAGGCTTGCAATTGCATTAGCTTTTGCTATAAAATTGCTGGTCAACAATGTGTTAATGAGCACATGAATATAGTTTGCTACATGAGTTACCTCATGTTTGCACTTGCATTAGCTTTTGTATAAGATTGCCCATCAACAATGTGTTACTTTGCATTTCTCTGATGACTACTGAGGTTGATTTCATATGTCTATTGGCCACCTGTATGTACTCCTTGGAGATGCGTCTATTCAGGTCCTTTGCCCACTTTTAATTGGGTTTTTTGTCTTCTTGTTGTTGAGTAACGTAAGTTCTTTGTACAATATGTTTTGGAAATTAACCCTTTATCAGATATATCATTGGCAAATATGTTCTCCTATTCACTAGCTTCCCGTCTCATTTTGTTGATGGTTTTTTGTACTGTGCAAAAGCTTTTTGGTTTGATGCAGTCCCACTTATATTTTCCTTTGCTTCCCTTGCTGGAGGAGATATACTGGCAAAAAAATACTGCTATAAGAAATGTCTGAAATCTTACTGCCTATGTTTTCTTCTAGGATATCTATGGTTTCACAACTTACATTTAAGTCTTTAATCCATTTTGAATTTATGCTGGTGTATGGTGTATGTTGGTCGAGTTTCATATTTTTGCATGTTCTTTGAGTTTTTAAAGGCACAAGAATGCTACCTTTGGGAGTAAAAGTGGTTGTGAAAATATATAATTATTTTCTCATGGCAAATCAAATCAAACTGCTTGTTAATTAATTAGTTAATTAATCCAACAAACTCTGAGCAAGACTCTTTGTCTGGCTCAGCCTGGTCACTCTATGTATGTTGTCTAAAGAGACGGTCTGAGCAATCTTATGAGGCCGGCATTATAAATCAGCCCCATTTCCCAGACCCAGGAAATGAGGCCCAGAGAAGAGTGACTTCACACCAATTCACACAGGAGTAGGAGCAGCAGGAGTAGGGGTCCCGGCCTGTCTACCCTCAAACCCCTGCTCTCTGCACTGCCCCACACATGAGACGGGGCTTCAGCTTGCCTCCTTTTCCCAGGGAGGAAAAGCAACAGTCACAGAGATGTGGGGGAGTCAGGGCTTGAATCTGGGTGTGTGACTCCCTGCCCAAGGTTCTTTTTATTACTTTGTGCCAAAGCTTTTGGGAGTGGGGGACAGACCAAGCAAGGCTCTCCCTGCTGATGTCTTTTTTTAATGCTTACCAAGTCCAACAAAGCTGCAAGCTCCACTCTAAGTCACTACATCCTATGAGAACAACTGATGCAGACAATTCAGCAATGTTTCATCAATGTGATTTCGCTGAAGCTAAAAGATCAACTCAAATCAGGGGTGATGTGATAGGTGCGGAGAGGAAGGGTCTCCAGTCCAAGGCGTCCTAGCAACAGCACAAACTGTTCTCACCTGAGCTTCAGAAGGACTGCCTCCTGCCCAAATCCCTTTCATAATTAGGTGAAATTATTCTGTCCTTTGTCCTCGCCTACACCAGTGTAAGAGACTAAGTCTTTAATCTGAGAGCCATTAGAATGGCAGAACAGTGAGGTCACCTCCATTAGGAGCTAATGGATTCTCTACCCTTTGTTCTGATGGTAATGGGATGAGACAATGAAATATTACTCTGAAGCTTCTGAGAGAGAAGTTACAGGGCTCAGGCCAGTGTGTTTTGCAACTTCGGTGGCAATCCAGAGGGAAACCAGTTGTAGAGCTTTCCTGTTCTTTCGTAGCACCCATAGCAGCTGGTTTCTCATATTGTTCTCTTCCAAATGGATCTCCCCACCCTCTGCAGCAGTCCCCCAGCGCCAGCGGGCTTACCTTGCAGCAGTGTATAGAAGGCACCGGAAGCAGACAGGTTGGTGGTTATGGTGACATCATCTTTGCTGGAGGTCTCTACCTGGACATGCACTGAGCTGTCTGTATCACTTCGGAAACTGCTCACCTGGCCAGTGGGGAAGGTCACATTTGTCAGACGGCCAAAACTGTCGTACCTGAAAACCAAGGGGTGGTTCTGAGTAACAGAAATGGAACGCTGCTAGAGCTGGAACTTGGCACGTTCTACCTCACACCGCAGTTTTGCCTGTTCTGCTTTTCTTTCTGGTTGGATACATTTTCATGTCTCCTACATCCTGCACATAGTTTTCAGGATAAAGCTCCACTCGCTGATACCTGCAGACCTATCTGAGTCATCCTTTCCTGATTTCATAAAGTTAGATGATAAGCCCTATCTTGCCTACTTTCCAGGATGACTGTGATGAACACGTGAAAGTGCCCTGTAGCTATAAACGAATATTCACCCAGTTGAGATGATGGTGACCTTATGAGACTGCCCACCCAGAGTCACAAAGCTGGGGGACTCCCAGAGCTGATATGGGCAAATCTGATGCTTGAATACCCACTCAAACATGCCCCCACCCCCGGCTTGAGCGTGTATATAGATTTTATCTGAACAACACTAGAGATGGGGCTTCCTGGGATGCTATAGACCCTGGAAAAAGAGGAATTCAAACCAGGATTCTGCTACATAAGTGGGCTAAACAGATAGGCTCTTGCAACATCTTCCCATTTAGACTTCCCATCCAGCACCAAGCAACTCTCACAACTCACAGCTTTGCTCTGGTGTGGTCCCTCTGAGGTACTGTAATCGAATCCTAATCTGTTTCCCCATGATCCTGACAACAGTAAAATAAGTACCTACCGTTATGGAACACCTCCAACATACCAGGTACAGCGCTAGTTTCTTTTCATACAGCCTTTCATCTACTCCACCTCACAATAGTCTAAAATATGTATTGTCTCCCTTTTGGAGGAGGCTCAGAACAGTGAAGTCACCTGCTCAAGGTCACACGGATAAGTGTGGCCGAGTCAAAATTCAAATGCAGATCTATTGGCTTCCAAGCCTCCACTTGCTTCTCTGTCTTCGACATGCATTTCTGTGCTATCTGCTTGCAAATATCCATTGAACGTGCTCTCCTACCTGCTGCACAGTGGTTGGAAGGTGGTAGGCCGGGGGATATTAACATTTTAGTTATTATTTTTAATTAGGGGAGGTTGGAGTGTCAAAAAGTAGGTTTAAACAGTTTTTTTTATTTTTTTATTTTTGCACTTGTGTGTGAATGGGGAAAAAGTTCATCAGCTGTCAATATATATAGATATTTTTTGGCTGCATGGCTTTTGTGCCATCCTTGCACAGGCTGACCTCTGTATCAGTCCCAGTGTTAGCGTACGGGCTGCCAAAGCGAGCACTAGATGCCAATATTTTTGGCTTCTACTCATGGTCAAGCTTGCAGCACTGGCTCATCCTTGTGTGTCTCCTCCAGGTACTCTGGGTCTCCCCACTGGGCTTTTCCCCCCTGCCTCAATTTTACTGCTGGGGTAACACTCGCTCCTGGACCCCAGAGGGTTTTAACAATGGTGAAATGAAAGGCCCAAAAGTTCAGTGCTGACCTGGCTCTTCTGTGATTCCTTTAGCATGGCCAGGCTTCCTATGGACTTCTGGGTCCTGCGGTTTCTATGGTTTCAGGTGAGGCTTGGTAGGTGAGACGAGGGAGGTCTTTCGCTGAGTAATTTTTTGCCGAAGGTCAGATTTGGGTGCTGCATGGGTTCTGTCGTCTGCCAGCTCCCTCTTTCCCTGTGCCTGGTACTGAGCATGGCATTTTTTTACACTGAATGGTCTTCCACAGAGGAGGTGTTGGTAAAGGTCTTTTGAATAACTCACCCCAGGCTTTGACCCAAGACTAACTCTGAGGGGAGGGCCACGGGGCTTCGGGAAAGCTGAACCTCTGTCGCTGAGGCATGAGGAAGGGACACGGAAACCCTTTCCAAGATGGCAAGTCACACAGTGGTCTCTACTATATATGTATCTTGTGCCCAGGCTTGGAGCAGCAAGGCTGTGGGGCTGTTTTCAGTCCTTTCCGCTTTCCCACGGGCAGATCCGGACCTGGGGAAACCTGCTGCCCGTCATGCTTTCTCCTTTTCCTTCCTTAGCACCGAGCCAGGTTCTTGTAAGAAATGGTCAGAATGGATTGGGGAAGGGGGATGGGGAGCCTGCCACCTGGACTGGAGTGTCAAGGTGCAGAGTGCTCCCCAGAGCTGGATGAGGGAGGGGGCAGTTCCCAGAGACCACTGCTGGGGAGGAGGGAGTCTCGGGGTACGTATCTGGGATGTTTGTCCTAAGGCCCTTCTCACCTGGAGCCTCCGTGTCACTCTAAGAGAGGCTGCTGGACATCTGAACAGGAAGGAACTGCACAGAAGTGTTTACTGCGGTTAGCTCTTGGAAGTAGATTTTAATTGTGTCTTTACATATGTTTTATGTCCCAAGATTTTCTATAATTAGCGTGATTATTTTCACTATCAGAGGTGTTGTGACAGCACGCAGAGAACTTGTGACTATGGCCATCTTGGGGAAGAGGACCTCTTAAATTATTGGCATTTATAGAAGAGTCTCATTGTAGGACATCTGCCGGTATCAATCTCCAAGCCTTTTCAGTAAAATATGATAAGGCTATGCCACAAATCAAGACTTCCTGAAGCTGGCTCAGCCCTGGTCATCTTAACTGTATCCGTGGTCTACGAGGAAGCTGAGCCCTGTTAGATCCTGAGTCATATTTTAAATCACCAGGAAGATCTATTTTTATCCAACAATTTCATGGGATGGATGCTGATCTAGTCTGGTTCTTTGAGCATCTATTATCCATGTACATACTCTTTATTCATGAGACTACTTATTCAAACTATCTAATTTTTTGGCCTAACTGGAAAAAAAAAAAAGGTATTTTATTATACCATGCAGGATACTTAAAAAGGAGGTTTAGAGTCTTATAAATAAGAATTGATAGAGAGGTTATTGATTGGGGGGTCAAATGTCACTTCAATACTACTTCTAACAAGGTCTGTTCAAATGCCACCATATAAAGCTCTCCAGGGTCTCTCCTGTGAGACTCTGGCACAGTTCTATCATAGAATGTGTCCCCCTTATTGAAACAGCTGATGGCCCTGGCTGGGTGGCTCTGTTGGTTGCAGTGCTATCCCATACCCCAAAAGGTTGTGGGTCTGATACCTAGTTGGGGAGTGTACGGGAAGCAACTGATTGATGTTTCTCTCTCACATCCATGTTTCTCTGTCTCTCTTCCTTCCCCTCTAAAATTAATAAACATCCTCTGGTGAGGATAAAAATCATAGCTGATGCACAAGTCATTGCCTATTTAGGCCTGGGAGTGCTTGAGTCAGAACAGGGCTGTGTGGAGCCAGACAGACAGGCTGGGAGTTTGGATTCCACCACCTGCCAGCAAAGGGACCCTGGAAGACTGGCTCTCACTTCAGCCCTGCTTCCCTAGCATTGGGACTGGCACAGGCAGGCGATGTTGGCTGAACAAATGAATTAATGTATGATTGCATGAGCAGGACCTCTTTCCTGCTCTTCTGTAGAATGGAGACCATGATTCATTCATATGCTACCTCCTGCAGAACCTGACAGGCTTGACACACAGTAGGCACATAATAAACATCTGCTGAATGCACAGATATGGAAATGGCTTTCACTAAATGGTGCTTTAGCAATCTCCCTAGGTAGCTCCCTAGAGTTTTCATCCCCAAGACAGAAAGAGGCTTTGCATGTACAGGCAGATAACTGTAATTATTATTGAAGGTAGCCTGTAATACATAATTAAATTGAACCTGAAGAAGATGCAATGAAAAGGACCCATGCCTTTAAGATCTGGTTTTCATTTTATATGAGATGGCTGAAAAACAGTAATTTCCACTCCTTGCACTGTCCATTAGAGGGACTGGGTGTCTTAATTAAGTGATTGTCAAATAGAATAGCCAATTCATTCGTTGTAGTGCCTTCAAAGCTTGGGAAATGCCACAGGATCTGTCTGCTGCCTGATCAATACCTGTGGTTATCCCATCAGAAAACTGCTGCTCCTGTCTCTGCTGGGAAGACCTGGAGCTCAAGGCTTTGAACAGCTCTGCCCTGTGGTCCTCGCTGTGGAGCCATTTCTCTTCTTGCTGCAGAGGTGCTAAGAGAAGGGGTGCTACCCACAGGGAGTAGGGGGTCAGTTTTCTGCACTCTCTGGATTCCAAGCAGCTGCTTCAGACCCTGGCCTCATGATTGAGTGATTCCTGGACAACGGTTCAGGTATGTTTGTCACAGCTTTACTTAAAGTGCTGGCACACATTCTTTCTTTCTAAATGAGAGGAACGAGGACCGTGCAGCCCGATGGTCTAGGTTTTGAATCCAGGCTCTACGCTTGCTAGCAACGCAACTCACAACTCAAGGACAGGCATGCAGCTATGTCCTGCTAACCGATCAACCCTCACCCCAAGTGATACACGTCAGACAGGTTATATAACCTAACCTCTGGGAGCCTCCATTTTCTCCTCTACAAAAGGAGAATAATAATACCGACCTTAGACAGAGATTATGAAGATCAAACAAAGTAACATCATTAAAATGAAATGCAAATGTTTCTCAGGGCCTGCAGGACTCAGTGGAACTTCTTTCATTAGACTGTTAACCCCTGAGGGAAGGGACTTGGTGCGGTCACTGAGGCATCCCAGCACACGCTCAATAATGTGAGTGAATGTTAGTTGAAAGACCTGTTCTTTCCTGACTCTCTCTACAATTTCATGTTGAACCCTACTTTTCCATGCTTCCTACATTCCATTACTTCTGATTACACCTGCTTCTGTTCTGCAAACATGCTAAGCTTGAGCCAGGTATGGGTGTTCTTACTTACTGAGCCTCTTGCTGGGAATGCTGTGCCCCTGGGTCTTGGTATGGCTAGTTCCTTTCATTATCCATGCTTTCATTCAAATGTTATCACTGCCGGCTCCAGATTGCCCTTTCTGAGATAGGACCTCCCATCTCTAATACATTATCTTATTTTATTGTCTTCATTATAGTTATTATATTGTTCATATGTTTACTTATTTGTTGTCCATCTCTGCCCACTAGAATATAAGTTCCGTGAAGAGAGGGACCTTGTCTGCATTCTCAGTGCCCGGAACATGAAGTGTACTGAGTACATCTTTCTTGGATGAATGAATAAATAGTAGATACAGTTTTTTTTTTCAAGATGTGGACTAAGACTAAGTAAAAATTCTACCCTTCTAACTCCCTGCTTCTATATGAGGAAGATAAAGGTCACTAATATTCATAGAGTACCATTTGGGTACCAGGCACCATGCTCATAACCATCTTTTGAGGTAGGCATGATTATTGTCATTTCACAACTGGTGAAGCTGAAGTTCAGAAAGGGTAAGTAACTTGCCTAGGATCACACAGCTAACAGAGGTATATGTGTTCAAAGTCGGGATGTGTTCTTTCATCAGGCTTCCCATGAAAATGAGGCTGTTTCAGATCAAAACCTTTGGGTTTAGGACTACATTAAAGAAAATTTTGTGTTTGGAAATCTCAGTCAAGAAAACTGACAGTTTTCTCTTTGAGATGCTCTGCTTTGATACCACTGTAACTGACTCTTCAGTGATGCCAGCCCCCACACGGGGGTCCGATGGAGATGGCCTTGGCCAGATGACTGGCTTTTCATTAGCTCCTTCCACTGACTTCACTTCACTTCATTCTCGCAGAGCATCTTTGCGGCACAGGGAAAGAAAACACATAAAAGATTTATACAGTTGCTGTGAACTTGGCTCTCAGACGAGGACCACTAAAAGGCATCTTCACACACACTGCAAGGCTTTCTTCTTCGCACTCAATATTTCACATCTCAAACCTCTTAACGCTGGGCAGCTCTGGAGGAAAATGCCAAGTTGCCTCTCTGATACTAACTTGTGCTGATTGCGACTTTTTGGTTTGAAAAATAAAACATCTAATTTTTATGACTTTCATCTGTGATTATTTCAAACGCTGCCATCATCAACAAGAAGGATAGCCCATGCACATAGATAGCTCCTTTCATGTCAGGTAACGATAATAGATGATGTCACTACATTATTAATTTCTTCAAAACTGTATCAGAGCAAGGATACTTTTTTTTTCTTTAAGATTTTATTCCATTATTCTTCAGAAAGAGGGGAAGGGAGAGAGGCAGAGAGGGAGAGAGACATCAATGTATGGTTGAGTTTTACCTGCCTCCAGCCACAGACCTGACTGGAGACTTGGTTTGCAACCTGGTTATGTGCCCTGGCTGGGGAATCAAACCTGCGACCTTTGGGTTCGCAGGCCGGCGCCTTATCCACTGTGCTACCAGCCAGGGCCAAGGATACTTTTTGGCTTGCAATAAAACCCATACTTGCTGCTTGTTTCCCTTAGAATTAAGTCCTTCAGGATTTCTAAGACCTGGCTCACTCCTCACTGGAGGTCCTATCTCTCACTGACGAGGTACTTGAGGCAGTGCATCTGATAGGAAGTGCATTTGGTGGATAGGACTCAGGCTGATCTGGGATTGAATTCTGGCTCTGACACTTATGCAAACAGTGTTACAGTACATGTTTGTGCTAGTTACTCTTCATCCTCCCCTCGGATCCAGTCTGTGCCCGGAAGAGCTGATCCTCACCTACTACATTATTGGGGTCCTCTTGCTGACTTGCTTCTGGTTGGATTCAGTCAATGGCAGGCACTTGCACAAGAGATTGAAGACTGAGAAAAGTTCTTTCTCTTATCTCCTTCAGTACCATGCTTCTAATAGTGGCTGCATCTGTCTGCAATTACGGCTTCTATCAGAAGCCTTTATGGTTATACCTCCCAATGGGATTCAGTAATAACATTCTATTCCTTCCCTGCTTTGCCCTTCCGCCTGATGGTTGATCATGGTTTTTCACTATTTTTAGCTCCTGGGTGCCTAACCATCCTTTCTTGGTTCCTTTTTCCTTGCCTATATCTCTAAACATTTTGAAAATATTTTTTCTGGGTATATAATTCTAGGTTGACAAGTTTTTTTTCTTTCAGCACTTCTGTCTTCTAGCTTGCACAATGAGAAGACTGTTGTAATCCTTATCTCTGTTCCTCTGTGTGAAATGCCTTTCAATTTTTCCTTTTTCTTTTGTACCTAGGGGTGTGTGTGTGTGTGTTCTGCTTGGTATTTTCTGAGCTTTTTGGGCCTGTGGTTTGGTGTCTGCTATTGCTAATGGATAATTCTTGATCATTAAATCCTTAAGTATTTTCTTCTTCTTTATTCTTTCTCTCTTCACCTGGAATTTCAATTACATGTAAAGTAGGCCAGCTGATGTTATTCTCAGCTTTTGCATTTTCCCCCAGTTCTGTATTTTTTCACTTGCTTTTCTCTTTGTGTTTCTGTTGGGTAATTTTTTGTTTTTGGTTTTGAAGATTTGTACCTTTACTTTCATAATTTGATCTCAGTCCCACAATTTTATTTCAATTTGGTAGTATTTCTCTTTTAGTATTGAACAAAAGATCCATCTCAAGGCTTTTTATAAGATATTTAATGATTTGTCATTTTATCTATACAACAGTAGCCATAGTTTCAATTTATTTTGAAAATAGGTTCAGTTTACTTGAACTATAATTATAATTTAAAAAAACCCTCTATTTTTTAGAAAGAGATGAAGAGGGGAAGAAAGAAAGGGAGAGAAAGAAACATTGATTGGTTTTCTCTTGTATGTGCCCCAACTGGGATTGAACACACAACTCAGGCATGTATGTGCCTTGCGCCCTGATGGGGAATCAAACTGGCAACCTTCCACTTAGTGGGACAATGCCCAACCAACTGCACCACATCAGTCAGGGCTACTTGAACTATAATAATAATTTTGAATGTTGTTTAAAAATAGGTGCTATATTATTATATGTGAGTTATATCTCAATAAAGCTATTCTAAGACAAAATAGGTGCTGTATGTAGGTAATCTTGACCACTTATATCACTGCAAGCAGATATCCAAAAAGAAGCCATCATTCAAATGACTTGAATTATATAAAAACATGAAGTAAAAGTACTTCTGTTAAGTCTAAAATCAACCTAAAGTAGTCTTTTGATAGCCAGGACAATTTGTTCAGTCTAGTTATTCAACATCAGGATTATTGTTTAAGAAACTGGGTAATTTCTGTTGACCCATCTTTTTATTCAGCTGTGTCATTTATACATAGGTAAGCACGTCACAGGCTTTCTTCCTCTCTGTAACTGTGTTTTCCATTTCTACTATTTCCATTTTATTCTCTTATAGTTTCCATTTCTTTGCTGAAATTATCTGAAATTATAGATGTTGTTCATCTTTTCCATTACAGCCTGTAACATAATCAAAGTTGTTTTAAAATTCCTGAAAGAGTTTTAACCTCTGTGGTATAACTCAGTGCGGTTCTGATGATTCCTTTCTCTCTTGAGAGCGTCTTGCTTTTATTTTTATTTTTATTTTTGTATGTTCAGTTGGAAGTGTCCTTCCAACTTCTGCAAGGACTTAGTGAGGATGTTTAAGTTACTTCAGTTAGGATTTGCACTGACTTTGAAGTTTACTGTTTCTTTGGTTAACCTCAGTGCGTTGCAGATCTTAAAATTCCTCTAAACTTCTTGTGTTTAGGGCGTAAAACTATTTTACCTCTTAATGTTGGCTCCACCCTCAGCTATAGGTTCCCTCTTTGTGCTGCTTACCAGAGAGGGTCCCTTTCGATGGTCTTGTTTCTTTCTTACCTCTTTCCCAGTACTGTTCTGCTTTTTGTTGTTGTGTTCAGCTTCTTAGGGGTTGGTGAGCTGGAGAGAGTCCTCTATTGCTCTAAGCCTCAGTCCCTGAGTCTCAGGAGTGTGTGGACTCTTCAGTGCTCCTGACCCCCTTTTGGACTGTGATTCTGGGCCTCTTACAGATTACTCTCCTCTCAGAAGACATTTCTAAAATGTTTCCATTCCTCATTCAGCTATAATGGGTTCCCACCAGTACCCAAGTAGGATAATGTTAGTTGCCCTTCTCGGCAGTGATTAAGGCTTTTGCCCCAATGGGAGTAAGGGGAGAAGAACCTGGATGGAGTGGACAGATGACTGTGCCCTGCATTCAGCACCTGCTGGACACCCCTCCCCCTGGTAGTCTACATGGGACACTTTCTTAAATCTTTCCCTACTCTTTTTTTGAGAGTAGTTGGTGGAGTTTGAGGAGAAAAGTTCTAAGGAGAATGTGTACTTTCCCAATTTCTGTAGCCTCCAAGGACTTCTTTTTCTCTTGCCAGTATACACTCAGCCTTTATAAATTTTCTCACCACCCCAGCTGAACTCTTATCACTGGTCGCTGCTTGCATGTACCCTGGTAAGCTCATGCTCATGTCCTTCTCTTCAGGAGTCTGTTTCTCTTTCCATTTGCTCACTAATTGCCTTGTGACCTGACAGAAGGAATTCAGGGGAAACTCACGAATTTGCCATTTGCCTGGCTTATTTTTTTGGTAAGGTTGGAAACATGCTCTCTGTAGCTCCGGCATCCTCAGCAAAGCCCAGAAGCCAAGGCTCTTCATTTGGACCTTTAGAGTTGAATCCTATGTCCTGCTGAGAGCAACAAGAGCACTGAAGCTGGGATTCAAACCTAGCATTTTTCTCACTACCTCCTATTTTTCCTTCTCTTCTTGATTCCCTTTTCCTCCTGAATTTATATTTCATTCATAAATATTTACTGAGCACCTTCTAGATGGCAAGCCCTAAGCTTATTAGTTAGGGTCTCACGGTAGCTTCTGTAAGAATAACGATGAAAGGGGCCATCACAGGACACCAGAGCCACTTCCTCCTGTGAAACTTGGGGAAAATGATCACTCATGCCTACTCAGCAAGCCGATTTTGGAACCTGCCTTATGCTCATAGGCTCATCAAATGATTCCTTAGCCATCAAATGCCATCTGCCCAGAAGCCCAAGTCTGAAGTTTCTGATGCCACACACTGGGGATGATGGTTGCATTGTCGATTCCTTTGAAGTTTTCTCCTGGGCTGAGGGAAGGAGACAAACCTGGATTCCCTGGGATTGTGAACTCTAAGTGAAATTGTTCTGAAGTGTGCGATGTTTCTATTACATGTATTATTTAATCTGTTGAGAGGATCGATAAAGCCAACTTAAAATTTGTTTCAGTAATAGCCTGTGTCACAGGCAAGCATGGGCTGATAAAAAAAAAAAAAAAGAGAGAGAGAGAGAGAGAGAGAGAGAGAGAGAGAGAGAGAGAGAATTTGAGCATTGGGTTGGAATCCACTAAGCTGCCTCATGGAGCCAAAAGTAGAAAATTCACTGAAACAACGGTGCATTGGAAACACCTTTTCCAAATCAATGTTAGAAACACCATAATGATAATAATATCACACCTTTACTTCTTGGGAGCTTCACAGTTTGTTAAGTATTTTCACTTTCAGTATTTATTTAGTTTTTTTTGACCTGCACAATGGCCCTGAAATAGGATAAAGCAGGCATTCATTCTGTCTGATTGAGACTTGTGTCTGGAAGCTGGCTAGCCTGCCCCTGAGTAACATACCTATCACCCAGAGAAAAGAGCTACCTGGTTCCCTCACTTTGTTCACAAGCTGACCTGAACCATTTTTCCTTGAACCACTCTGCATGCCTTTTCCCAGCCCATGCTGGATTTTTCAGGGACCTGACCCTTTCCTAGTTTTGATCCCTGAGACTTGACACTTGATCCCATTCTTCTGGTCTGACGTCTAATTCTCCACCTACTTCAATTACAACTTTCGTCTGTTCCTTTGATTAGTTTACTCGCAGCTGCCCCGGTGGGTAATACCTTTTATGCCCAAACAACATTTCTGCAATTACTGGTAGTGCCACTAATACTGTTTGAAAAAAAATTAATAACAACAATAAAAACAACAGCAGCTATGTTTGAGGACTTCTGATTAAGGCATTGAGTTTTCCATATTTTACCCCTTTGAAATTTTGAACCTCAGACTATCCTTATAAAATAGATACTATTTCGATCCCTGTCATAAAGATAAGTCACAAGAAACTTAAAGTGAACCCAGTCAGTGCAGTTAAAAGAACACAGGTTTGTATTCTGGCTCTGCTATGTACTCATGGCGATTTTCGGTAACACATGAGTTACCTAATCTCTTGGTGCCTCAATCTGTTCATCTGTAAAAAAATGTGGGTGATAATTTCTACCATCTGAAGCTGCTGTGAAGATTTAAATGGGAAACAGCCTGGCACAGGAAAAAGTGAATTTCTATTTTTATTTTAGGGCTTTTATCTTCCATGCCTGGGTAATGCTATTTAGCGGTTACTTTGGAATTCCAAATACAATTTTATAAAAAGCAACTGTACTCACTTTTCCTTCTTAATAAAATATCACCTCTGGCAGCACATTTCAGGCAGGGAGGGGGAACTGGAATGCTGTCTGGTAGAGTTGTAGGAAATGGTTTTAGATTTCAGGTTGGGAGAGAGTAAAGGTTGCAGTGATGTGTGAGCTTTCAGTTTGGGATTAGAGAGTGACCTTGGGAACTAATCGAGTGCACCTAATTGCTCCGACAAAGAAACCCCTGTATTGGCTAAATAATATGTTAGAGACTTCCACTGGGGCAATGGGGGAAAATTGAATTATTTAGCATATTTTCATTTCAATGAGTTAATCAAGATAATTGCTGTTTTCCTGGATCTTTGTCTCTTCTTTATAATTAACAAGGACCTTGTTTGGAGAAAGGAATTTAGCCAGTGAACTTTACAAACTGCTGTGACATTTTTGGGTGCAAATTGTATTTAAGAGTCTATTCGAGGACTGTGAAAAACTGATGCTTGATCAAGCTTAAGAAAAATTCATGGTTCAAAGATTCAAGTTCATTTGGGATTAGCACACAGCAGCAGAAAGCAGGGCAGAGCTGAAAGAGCATGAGCTCCTGCACCAGACAGGCTGGGTCGTAATCCCAGTCCTGCCATGCTCTCACTATACAACAGTAGACAAATGAGCCTCCCTGAGCCTCAGTTTCAATTTCTGTAGAAGAGATACTATCACCCATTTGCCAGAGCTGCTGTGAGGATTAAATGCAATCACATTTGGTTCCTAGCCCATCTCTGATGTGCAGCAAGGCCAGTTCCTTCCCCATCTTCTGCATAATTATCCAACGGCCACAGGTCCAGGAGTCTTGGCTGTCTGGAATTTGGCTAAGACCTTAAAAAGAAGCTTAAAATCTAACTAGATGAGATATTTCAAAGGCCACTGATGACAACAGCTTTTTTAGGAACACCTCAGATACATCTGACTCGGAATAGGATGGGACTAAACTGAACTCTGATTCTCTGAAGAAGCCCCACCTTGGACGAAGAGAAGGGAAGTGAGCTATTGGGGGTGGAGGGCACTGCGGGAACAAAGAGCGACATGACAGCGCTACGCTGAGGGAAAACACAGTAGAACTATACCAATTAGACACAGGAGCTAATAAAAGAAAGTTTAGAATCATTTTGGACAGGAGCGAAGGGTTCTGTAGCCTCTCTGCCCCACTGCCTGGAAGCTATCTTCATATTGTAGCACAATATACAATAGTGGGTGTTCCTTATTAATGGCCTTGACTCATAAAAAATTCATGATGTCAGTATCATGTGTTTGAGAAGGGAGGCACAGAAAGCACTTCATAAGTTCCATCCAAAGTGATTAAAGTGAAAAAAAAATTACACTTGAAGATGTGCGCTTCGATTATGTGGACAATTCATCCACATAGAACTGTTTCTTCCCCATTGCCACATTTCTAGAGAGTGGTCATATGAAGATGCTGGCACTCTGTCCAGTACTTTTCATCTATATGACCTCATGTGGTATGTTGGGAAGGTATTCATTGTTTCCACTTTACAGATGTGGAAACTGAGGCCTTGAGAGATTAAGTCTACAGGAAAGCTGGGATTTAAGCCCAACTCCTCTGACTCCAAAGCTCATGTCTTTTCCACTAAGCCATGTTCCTTCCTAGAAGCAATCACCTGGAATATGAACATGCAGAACACACAGGTGATGGTTTGCATCCTAAATTAACACTCCACCAATTCACCTCTAATCCTATAACACATCTCATGAAAAAAGAAAACATTAAATGGCCTTGCCTGATACTTACTCATAAAATGTTGTCCATCCATTTTCATTGCTTTTGGTTGCCAGAAGGCCAGAGTTGCCATGGTAGGTCATCATGGCCAACTCGTGTCCTTGCGTGGTCACACTCCTGAGGGCACTGTTGGTTCCCATAGTCACCCAGTACACCTGGCCATCTGGGACCACCAGCCAGACAGGCATCCCGGTAGAGTCTCGGCGGACGTTCACCATGTTGCCATTGTTGTCTGTGATGAGAGTGATGTCGCCATCCCCAGTGTAGGTGAAGTTGTACAGGTAATCTCCAGTGGGCAAGCTTTGGGTGTACAGATGCTTGCCACTGGTATCAAACAGGTAGAGCTCCTGGTCGATTGGTGAGGACAGCTCATACATGTTCTGGGTATTGAGGAAGGGCTTGTTCTTCCTGACAAACCGAATTCGGATATTCCCAAGGTCAGCCACGTAGAGTTCCCCATCAGCACAGACAGCTAAGGAAGATGGGGTATTCAGCTTTGCATCCTTGGCATAACCATCATCTCCAGAGAAGCAATCACAGTTGGCATCATTTTTGCAATCGCAGCCACTGGGGGCCCCAGCAACCAGTGAGATCTCTCCGCTAGTGGTGACCTGCCTGATGCGGTTGATCTTCTTCTCATCGGTCTCAGCGATATACAGGACGCCATTGTGAGAGACGGCCAAGGCGGTGGCAGACTCCAGGGTCGCATGGATGGCCACCTTGCTCAGCAGGAAGTGGTCGATGCCAGGGACCTGGCAGTGCATGGGCCTCCCGGCCACAATGCGCACCTGGTGGTTTTCAGAGATTTGCAAGACCACGTTGTTGTCGAGAACATAGAGGGAGTTGTCCATCGGGTTGATGGCTAAGTCTGTGGGCCATTCCAGGCGAACCTGACAATAGAGACACCAGCACTCAAATGCCTGGCAAAGTGCCCACCACTAATCATCCCACACCCCATACAGTCCGTCACAATGTCCCAAGTGCCTTCACATGCAGTCCTCCCTCATCCTCACAGCAGCCTGTCAACAACGGACACCAGGCCCCTGATCAGAGTGAAACCATGCAAGAGCACTGAGACATTGGGTGGTCTCCATTAGATCGACAAAACATGAAGACCATTAAAATAAAAAGAAGCAAGGACACAAAATAAAATAAACAGGCAAGAGACAGACTTTGGAGCCAGACAGACTTGGGTTCACATCTTAGCCCCACCACTTATGACCTTGGGCAGGTTCCTTTGCCTCTCTGAGTCTCAATATTCACATCCATGAAATAGGAAAGACCACAGCGCAGAGTGCCTGACCCACAAGTAAATGCTCAGATCATGATAGTTAATGTTATGCGTGTGAGAGGGGAAGGCAGGTGGAATCTGGAGGCCGAAGGTGTTGCCCAGAGGCTTAAGAGAAACTCTTCATGAATTGCTGATAAGTTTTTGTATGAACGATGATTTTTTGATTCTTGAGTTTGTAGATTAACACATGGCTAGGTGTGGGGATATAAAGACAAAATAACCAGGCCCCCTGTCTAACATAGGTCCAGACCAGTGATGCTCAAATTTGGCCACATCACATGTTCCAATTACCTGAAGCGATTTTAGAGCGTATTTGGGCTCAAATCCCACCCCTCATCAATTAAATCATATCCCTGGTTATGGGGCTTGGGCCCTGGCATGATTTCAGAAGCTTCCTCAGTGGCTCTGGTGTAGGACTGGAAATGACAACTGGATCCTGTTTCCTTCCAGTGTCTGGTCACCAGACCCGCAGCACCGGCATTACCTGGGAGCCAGTGAGAAATGCAGAATGGCCAGTCTCACCCAAGCCTATTGAATCAGAACCTGCTCTTAAACGAAGTCCTTGGGTGTCTCCGGTGTACTCATGTTGTGAAGCCCTGCTCTGGATAATGGTGTCTAGGGCCACAGAGAACAGGTGCTTCTGGAAGGGGTTAATGGAGCCCACAATGGGGAGAATAGGGTTCGAGGTCCTGGGTTTCCTGCCTGAGCCTCCTCTGAGCCAGTCTGGGAAGGTGGCAGGGACCTTGGTGGGTCTGTAGGTGGCACGCAGGGAGGGTAGCCGGCAGGTGTGGGTGAGGTGAGAGATGCTTTGTTGAGTGGACATGGAGGCTGAATTGTTGGATATTTTGCATTGGGAGGAGCTGGCACGAAGGGAAGCCCTTGCCAGCTGTGTCCCCAGAAGTCCAGCCGCACTGCACATGGGCGGGGAGTGCTGATGACAGGTGCTGTCTGCAGCTGATTTGTTTACCTGACACTTCAGCTTCGGTTCCTGATGCCCCTGCAAACCCTTGGTTTTGGTCTAATTTGGGCTTAAACAAATTTCTCTTCCAGGAATTTAATCTTGTACACCATTGTCTACAAAGGTATTCATCATGGCCATTTTTAATAATGGTGAAAAGCTAGAACCAACTAAAATGCCCAATTACAGAGATCTGGCTAAATCAATTATAGTACATTTAGTTCCCCCGTATGTTAGAATACACTGTGTAGCAATAATAAGTGATGTTATAGATGATATTTAATGACATCAGAAACTGTTTGTCATGCATTATGTGCAAAGAACAAATTACAGATCTGTAAGTACAGTGCGACCCCAACTGGGGAAAAATACAATAAATTAGATGGATTAATGGTTAGAGGGGATATTAAAAGCATGAGGGATATACACCAAAACGTTAACCATATTAGGATTAGAGGTAATTTCAACTATCTTCTTTGTCACTTTTAACGTTTTATATTTTCTACCACATACATGCGGCAGTTTATAAATGTAAATAGAAACCCCAGGGAACTGTACACATGTGAGATGTGGCCACCCTCACCTGCCCCTTTGGCTCAGGGCATTCTCAAGATGGGGCAGGCCCTTTCTCCTTCCTTCTCAGCATGGTCCCCAGGCCCTGCTCCCTGAAGTCTTCTTGCTCCCACGCTCCCAGCCTGGGTCTCTCTGTTCTCACAGAATAAGGGAGCCAATGGCACGGCAGAGCTCGGCCAGCCAGTGCTGCTGCCTGGAGCCCAGAGGCCCAGCAGCCTTCGGCTGCATCAAGAACACAGTTTACTCTAAAGTGACAGGGGAATTTTCAATTTCCTAAAGCCCATTTCTTGTCAACACTAGCTACTAAATATTTTATGCCCTCTGGTCCGGTGGCACCTTGGGGACCTGCTTGCCCAGACCTTTCTGCCTGTCATTATGATGAAAAGATGGCTCCCTGATGGGTGCAGGGGAGGGGGGAGGGGGCCAGGGGAGGGAAGGGAGGGAAGGGCGAGCGCTTTCCAGCTCTCTCCTTTACACCCACGTGTGCAGAGGCTGCTGGGAAAGGCGGAGCAGTGCTCTTGGAGTCAGTCCTCACTGTCACAGTGCCTGAGTAATGTTCCAGACCAGAGCAAGAACCCAAGTTTCTCTGATCTCTCCTCCCAATTAGTGATGATCACGCTGAGGCCTAATTGCCCATCACCAAAATGGAAGCAGCAGCATTCATAATCTCTGTGGCCCTGACAGGGCACGGAGCCCCCGCCTTCCTGTCCTCCTGAGCATTCTGTGTCTTTATGAAAGCCCTTTGTGCTGACTGCCTTGTTATGTAGTTATTTGCTTTAAAAAATGGATTGTCAAATGAATGAACAAGTAAGTGACTGCGAAGGGCACAGAGAGGGCGAGGGATCAGGGCCAGGACACCACACTTTCTCTCTCAGTTATGCAATTACTACAGGTGTCATCTTGCTCAACTACTTAAACACTCTGAACTGCTTTCCCCATATGTAAACGCAGGTAATAAATATTACATAAAGTAATTGTGAGAATCAAACAAGGCAATGTACAAGGCTGTTCTTTGCAAATTATAAAGAGAATGAATATTTGCACCCTCCTTCTAGTTGGCAGGCAACTGATGTGTATGATTTGATTTCAAAAATTCACTTCCACGGGCCTGGGGGAGCCTAAAACAGGGCTCTGCACTTGTAACTGCATTTTCCATCACCAAGCCTCAGTGCCTTGATCTACAAAATGGGATAGATAGTATCTACCTGTTGGGATTAATGTGATAGCTAATGAGACCAGTGATGCGGCATTCATCTCTGTATCCCCATTTCTCACAGTGCCCTGCACATAATAGATTCTCAGGAAATCATTTTGGACCCTTAGTAGAGAGTTATCCTCTGTGTCTATGGTAGCTACAGCCTGGGTAGCTGAGAACTAATCTCTAGTTTTGTTTTTTTTTTTTGTATAGGTGACACCTCCTGTTCCTTCTGCATTCTGTGCCTACCTCTAGTTTCTCCTGGGGTATGGTCTTCATTTCCTGCCAGAGGAACTGGTCCGAGTCCCTTGTTTCTGCCCCTTGCACTGTTGCCTCCGAACTATGTTCTCAGTTCTCTGGCTTCCCTCTCTACTGCCCATGGACGGTAAAGCATTTGGGAGTTTGCAACAGAGGAGGCTTTGAGAACAAAAGCCAGTATGCCCTGCCCACGTGTGTATATAAAAATACATGCCTGTGTCTGCAGAGTTTGGTAAAAAGAATTCCATGCTTCAATTCCATGTTTAGACAAGAGCAGTGAGGAGCAGGGACATACAGATTTCTTGTCCAGGATTTCTGAATCAAAGTGTGGGATTTTCTCCCCCCTGTTCTATGCCATTTGTCTTCCAGGCCTTTGATCTGGCTGCTTGGCAGTACCTCTGTCTAAAGTCAAACCATTTCCAACGTGTGGCTTAAGAATTTTTAGCATCCGGTGCTGGCGGGTGGAGGGCCCGTTCTGAGAATTGCACATACTTGTACACACACCCTCAGGCCCTGGCAGCTTCCTGCCTGGGTAACTCTAGCGTGCTCACAGACGGGAGAGGGGAGATTTCCAGTCGGCAAGGGCGGGCTGCCAAACTGGAAGGATGAACAGCAGAGAACAGATTCCATTCTGACGCATAACAGTCATATTAGCTGGTGCAGAGGGAAATCATACCGGCAACCGCCCGGGACAGGCCATGGGTGCTGGGACCGCTAGCAGCAGCTACAGGGCTCTGGGAAAGGGACTCCATGACACATCAGTAGCAGAGGTGGCATGGGTGAGGCCTCCCAACTGTTGTCTGCTGAGCCCAAGGGGGTGACAAAGGGCCTGTGTGCAGGCTCCCCTGGAGGGGAGGGGATTTGAAAATCTGTGTGTGGCTATTGCTGGCACCAACCTGCAATTATCATAACTCAAGCCTCCTGTTCCCTTGGTTTTGCTAAAGTTGGCAAATGGGCGTTCAGTGACTTAGCACTGGCCAGCTCCTGCCCAAAACTAATAATAAAGTACACATCCCTTACCAGGTCCTTGCCGGACAAATGAAAGATACCCTGAACAGCCAGTCTTCCCCTGTCTATACTAGGTTCCTGGTGCCTGCCTGCTAAGATTCAAACTCTGGCGTGGTAAGGTCCTTCACCAGCTGACCCCTAAATCATGCTTCCAGGTTCAACTCCTGCTACTGTTTCCTTATAAGAACCCTATACTCAGGCCTTCAATTTTCCAACGTTTATTGAACATACCGGGTCCATTACCATCTTTGTATCTTTGTACATGCTGTTTCCTTTGTGTGAAATTGTCTCCATTATTCTTCGCCACCCAGCAAAGCCCTATTCAACCTTCAAAACCGGGCACCATGGCAGCTCCTTTGAGAAAGTGGGTCCTAAAACTTCTGCTTATTAATCATCTCTGAAGTGCCAAGCAGTGCCAGGAGCCTCACCATCACTGTTTGATGTATTTTTAAAGCAATCCTGCTATTTTACAGATGTGAACAATGAAGATCAAAGGACCTCAGAAACTGCTCTAAAGTTAGCCAGTGAGTGGCAAAGTCAGGATTCAATCAATCAATCAGTTAAATAAATCATCAAATACTGGTTGTGTGCCTACTGTGTCCCAGACACCCTGGTAATAGCACAGAAAAAGATGGACAGAGTTTCTGTTCCCTCGCAGCTTACAGTCTAGAAAGAGAACAGACAATGTGTAACTAGTTGTGTTTCCAAAGAGAAGAGGTCAGGTGGCTATGGAGTTAAATCCGAATCTCTGCTGCCTTTGAGGCACCTGGGGCAGATTTCTTACTGGGACAGCTTCTCTCTGTCATCCACTTGGCACCCCTGATGGTGAACTCCCAGAGCACAAAGCTGCTCCCACCCATCTTAGTGTCCTGAGTGCCCTTCACAGACCCGGCACCAAGAGGATGCTCGTAAGGGCTTGCGTGGTGTAGAGATGAAGGGAAAGGGTCAGTGTGCAGACCCAGACCCGGGGCCCTGGCAGAGGAAGCTTTCTCCTTACCTGGGAAATATCCATGACAGAGTCACAGCTGAGGGGCCGTGCCGAGGTAAGGTCATTAGAGCCCAGGAGGGTGGAGATGACCCCATTCTGATCAACACGTCTGATCATGGTGCCATCCACAAAGTAAATCAGCCCGGCCTTGTCCACTGTGATGCCTGGGGCAGAGAATTCAGGGTTAGAAGTGGTGGCACCCCACATACTCATGCAGCCTTGTGGGCTGCAGAGACCCCCTCCTCCGCGATTCATTTATATCCTCTGTACGTCATTCATTCCCTTTTTAAATACGAGGAGACAGATGCTAGAGGTGTGGAGTGCCTTGTTCAAAGTAGGGATTATAATCCAAGTCTTCAGACTCTCTAGGGCTCTGGTCCTGGGAAGGTTCACCTGTCACCTTAGCCATACACTAAAACTGGACTCATTACTTCTGGGGGTTCCTTAAGTACTCAAGTAGTGGTAAGGAGAACCTTTTTTCAGTATCAAAACTGTGAATTATTTATCCTACTTCTGAAGATCTGTCGTTATAGTAATCAAATCTCCTTTTTGGTAACAATTTTTCTTTTCTTCCAAGATAATCATCCTTCATTTAAAAAAAATTCTATTGCTATTTTAGTTTCATTGGTTATTACAGAAGTATAGAACCTAGAAAGAGAATCTTTTGGATTTGCGTAGAGAATGTTGTGAAGTTAATTTCTAAAAAAGGCACACCGCAGAGTCAAAATTATTAAAAATTATCTGCTTCACTCACTACTGTCCCAACCCACTAACTTTCTCTCTGACCAGCTGTGTGGCCTTGAGTGAGTCACTGTTTGCTCAACTGTTAATGAAGGGATTATCCTAACTCTGTATCTCTCACGCTAGGATGTATATGGGAACCACCTGGGAACTTGCTAAAATGCTCTCCCAGGACTGCGGTTCAGAAAAATCCCAGTGGAACCTGAGCATCTATCTAATTTTGACAAGCACCTTAGGTGATGATGATACATATCAAAGTTTGAGAACCTCTCTGGTAATCAGTACCTCTTAACCAGTGATGGGCACATTAGAATTATATGAAGAAATTTTTTCAGCATAGACCTGTTTGGCCTTGCTCCCGGAAATACTAAATCAGGGGGTGGCTGGGATGAGGACCAAGGCTTGTTTCAAATGCCCATGGGCGACATTGACTTCCACCCCAGGTCCAGAATCACAGGAGGCAGAACTGCTCAGGGGGCTGGGGCTGGGCCAAAGGTGAGATCAGAGCACAGGGTCTAGAAGGGAGGCCCAGGAGTGAGACAGTGCCATGCGGAGTGTCAGAATGACAGAAGCCGAAGGGGGTTCATGACAAAATAAAGGGGGTTCTGGTCAGTTGTCTCTGGGGAAAGAACTGAAAGAAGAGGGCAGAAAAAGCATCACAGAGGTGGAGATACTTGGAGTATGGAGCCTTCCAGTTGTATAACCTTGGGTGAGTCACTTCCCTTCCAAATCTCAGTCTCCTCTTGGATAAAATGGGGATAATAATAGCTGGCTTGTAATTATAGTTAGCCCTCAGCAACTGTTAGTGACGTAATTATGAGAATGTGACCAGCACTTTGTGGGCTTGAGGCCTCTTGCTAAGAAAGGTCAGGGGGTGGTTTTTAGATACCTAGGGTCTCTGAGGGATCAAAACCCACTGGAGCACTAGTTCTGTCTGCCCCTTTGTAGACTGATCAGGGCTGGGAAGCAATTTTCCACAGGGGACCAGGAGGCTTCAAGGCAGGGGAGCCTTTCTTTAGTCCCTGTCTGCCTAGATGTAAATCAATTGTATTCTTCCGGCACCAAGACAGTGTTTTCTTATCTGCCTGCTATGCTGTCTTCCTCTTCCACCTGCTAGGACTGATGAGTGTTCCACAGACAATCGGGTTTCTTGTTTACAAAGTTGGCTGCACAGGCTAATAGAAGTAATCTGTTCTCTCATTAATTACTTCATTTTTTCTTTTGTTGTGCTAAATAGATAAACATCTTCTCTTCTCCGTTACAAAGTGTCTGCACGTTGCGTCACCCTTGTCATTTCTATCTGGGTTAATTATAGACTCTTGGGCAATTTCACTGCCACTGTACCTGTGTGCGTGTCCATATGTGCGCATCTGTATGTATGTAGAGGGTGGAGAAACGTGTAGAGCAGCGATTTTCAACCAGTGTTCCACAGGAATTTTTGAAATATGCAGTACCTGACTATTTAGTCAGGGGCACTGACCTCTTTTCCCTCAGACCATCAAGTCAAAATCACAACAATAGCCAACTGGTATGAATGATTCAAAATTAACCTGTGTTTTGTCAGATTGGCAAAAAATATAATCTTTGATGTACCACAAAATTTTAGTAATTCATTTATGTGTGCCATGAGATGAGAGAGGTTGAAAATCTCTGGCGTAGAGCAGCTGAGAAAGACTTGGAGAGATTAAACCTTCTCAGAAAAAGAAAAACTGGTTTTAGTTTACCAAGTAAAATGGTGTAGCTGAAAGGGCTCTCCGGAGTCATTTAGCCCAATCTGTTCATTTACTGAGGTGGACATTGAGGCCCAGAGGAGGCCACAGAGCCAGGGGGGCGGCAGAGCAGAACCATAATGCAGGGTCCCCACTGCAAGCTCTCTTCACTGCAGGCTACTCTCTCTTTATTAGGAAATCAGATTTAGGAGGAAGAGTAACCCCGAATGTCACAATATCTGTCTCACAGAGTTACTACTTGACCACTGCAGTTATGTGGTAGAGACATAAGCTATTATATAAGGTATGATGTAATAGAGTACAACCATTACAATAGGAATCATCATTGTTGGAATGTTTCTCATGTGTCTGGTACCACTGCACTCAGCGTTTCCAGTCCTGATAATAGCTGATGTATATTGCAACTGAGCAGTAGATATCTATTTTATAGATGAGGAAAATGAGACTTAGAGAGGTTAAGCAGCTCACCCAAGGTCACGCAGCTGTTAGACGGCAATGTCTGAGTTTGAATACAGGACTGCCTGATTTCACTAGCCTCTAACTGCTTTGATTTGAAACCGGGCCCTGAAATTTGGCACTCTTTTGAAATGCACTCACTCATGGCATTTTTATTGGTTATAAAATGAAATATATTAATTTTGATCCTCAGAAGCATCCTAAAAGGTGGACACAGGAGGTATAATTACATCTATTTTATTGACAGGCACCCTGAGGCTTAGACACTACGGGTAACTGGCAGTAATGTAAATGACGGATATTTGTTATTAATGACGGCTTCTCCTCTAAAAGGCCTGCCTAGCCTCCTGGGTACCGGGGCCTCTGGTGGCTTTGGGCTCCCACACTGTTCTTTCTCCTTGCATCTCAGGAAGCCCTTCCTCTCTCCATATCAGTGACTCACCCTCAAGTCTTTATTGTTTCTGCTACAATAAACTTATTTGTGCGACCACAGTGTACTGCATACTCAGTAAATACTCGATAACAAGTGAATGAAAAATTGTGATTGTGGGTAGAGATGGAGCCCAACTTCTTGCAGGAATCAAAACTGAAACTTAGAGTTAACCTATCTGATAGCACATAAACATGTGCAGAAATGATACTGTGCTATGATTTTATAAAATAATAATGGGAGAGCTAGCATAAATGTCCAACAGTAGGGGATGGATAAATATATGATGGGCCATCCATTTAATGGAGTATCATACAGCCATTAAAAGTCAGTGTAGCCCTGGCTGGTGGTGCAGTGGATAAGGTGCTGGCCTGTGAACCCAAAGGTTACTGGTTCAATTCTCAGCCAGGGCACATAACCAGGTTGCAAGCCAGGTCTCCAGCCAGGTCTATAGCTGGAGGCAGATGAAAGGCAACCATACATTGATGTTTCCCTCCCTCTCTCCCTTCCTCTTTCTCTGAAAAATAATAACTAAAATCTTAAAAAAAAAAAAAGTCAGTGTAAAGACTAATGACAAGGGGAGATATATTCATAATTTATCAATTAGAAGAAATTTATCAGTAGGTTACTAAAAATTTGTTTAATGAGATCTAATTTTATTTTTGGTGAGTATTATACATACCTAAACATTTAGAAAGAAGACTAGGAGGAAAAATGGGAAATGTTAACTGAGAACATTCCTGACAAGTAGAGTTAAGATAATCTCCAGCTCCGGCTGGTAGCACAGTGGATAAGGCGCTGGCCTGCAAACCCAAAGGTCCCAGGTTCGATTCCCCAGGCCAGGGCACATAACCAGGTTGCAAGCCAGGTCTCCAGTCAGGTCTGTGGCTGGAGGCAGGTGAAAAGCAACCATACATTGATGTCTCTCTCCCTCTCTGCCTTTCTCCCTTCCCCTCTTCCTGAAAATAATGAAATAAAATCTTAAAAAAAAAAAAAAAAAAAGATAATCTCAACTCTTCTTCGTAGAGTTCAGGATATTTTCTGAATCTTGACAATGATAAGCATGCATTTGTTTTGGAAATGGAGGATGCCCCAGTAAAGGTTACTGTAAGTGTTGAGAAGAAAAGCCTTACCCCTGGGGTTGGTAAGTGTGGCTTCAGTGGCCTTCCCACCATCCCCGCAGCGGGTGTCATCGAAGGGGAGGCACTGGTCCCCTGTCCCTGCCACCACCTCAGAGTTCTTGACAAGGTCCTTCACCACTGTGGTGGACTTGATCTTGAAGACCCGACGGCTGTTGGTGTCAGAGAGGAAGACAGCTCCGCTCATAGGGTCTGTGGTCAGGTAGTATTTGTGCGCTGGACTGTGACTGGAAAACAAGGACACGCCCCTTGTGAGCACTTTCTCCTTTCCTATCAGGTAGCCAGAGACACACAACTTAAATCCAAGCAGAAGTGTCTGTGGATCATGTCCCCATTTTGGGTAATAGTTCCCCAATTTTTCTGACCCCAGGGGTGGGTCTATCTCTCCCTCCCACCCAACTATTAAGGCTAATGATTACCACCACTCCCAGCCCTGTGCCGTGGCCATACCAAATGCCCAATCCATGTTTTCTTAAAAGGATTATCAATGAGGCTTACCCTAAATGGCTTGTAAATTCAAGCCAGAAACATGGACAGGCTTGACTTTAAAATCGCTTAAGAAGTTTGACAAAAAATCTCTTCTTCCACAGAATTTTTACAGCTGCCATAACCCTTCTTGGGACTGACTGATAAGCTCCTGGCCAGATCTGATCCCCAGCCAGCATCAACAGTGTCTTCACTGGACACTTATGTCATACTTATCAGGAGCTCAGTAGTCTCTCACTTGCAGTCAGATATAAATGAACTGTAGGATTAGTTTGCAATTTGCATCAGCGTTCAAGGAAAAATAAACAAAACACAGGAGCAGTGCTGATGGTTCTGTGTCTGGAAAACAGTCATAAAGACAAGGCTGTCCTAGCAGACGACAGTTAGGTAAAACCAGACTGCACAGGGGCGTTCCAGAGACAAGGCACTGCCTCCAGGCACTGGGCAGGAAAAATGCACAGGCTTTGGAATCTGAGCAGCCTGGGTTCTAAGTCTAGCTCTGTTATTTCCAGGTTCTGAAACTTGAGCAAATTACTTCATTTTCTGAGCTTCAAGTTTTCTTCATCTGCAAAATGGGGAGGTTAACAACGATCTTGCCAGTATATTGTGAAGATTATATAAAATCATACGAGGCAAATGTTTAGCATTGTGCATGGTACCTTGTAAGTGCTGAATAATCATAATTATTATTTTAATTTCTAGTCATTATGCCTGTTTTTGCACGTGGAGAGGACTACAGAGTCGAAATCTATTATTAAGCCTGAATTTTGCTATCACATGGTACTGATTCATACTTTCTGCCAAGTCTGAGCCAAGTCTAGTTATGAGTTTGACTCATAACTTCTGGGAAGCTGTTTTTAGTTCCCATGCATAACCTGATAATTCCCAGATTCTCAAACTGCATCCAGTGTTGAGAGGCCCCTCCAAATCTCTGGAAAGTCTCCTGATTCAAAGGAATATGCCCGTCCAGGCTGGATGGCCTGACATTGGCCATTTCCATTGGACAGGGCACACACTGTTAGGGGACATGGGGCGGATTGAGCAGAGTGGGGTGCTGTATACCCTACCACGATCCAAGTAAGAGAAACAGAGAAGTCTAGAAAGAAGCTATTTTGCATTTTTTTCAGGCATGGAGGTTTTGGGCTCTTTTGAAAAGTGTACTGGTGTTTGTTGAATTACTTATGAAGACTGAGGCCCTGTAATCTTTTTAGTATTGAGGTCTCTGAAAGTCTTAAGCTGGCCCTGCCTGTCACCGTAACCATCTCTTGCTTTGGACAGTGTCTTGGGGCCTGGCTGCTTCTAACAGGCCTCCAGACCCCAGGCTTTCTTTCCTTTGTTTTCTCTCCTGGAATGTAACTAAGACAGCATAATTGTTTCCAACTGTCCAGCCTCCCTAACCCTAACCCTACTTGCCCATCGCCTTCTTCTCAAGTGAAGAAGGTCTCCCTGCCTGCAGCCCGGGTATTCCCTAAGGCTTTCTTCCCCGCTCTCACCCAAACACCAACACCTCAGCTCAGCGCTTTGCCACCCAGAACTGCCCATTTCTTACGGGCCAAGTTCAGACTCCCTGACCCAGCGGCCCACATGGTCCTTCGTGCTCCGCTGCCACTCCATCTTCCCGGCCTCCTTCTAGCCATTTCTCACAGATGCTCTGTATGCCAGCCAGACTGACAACCTGTTTCTCAACATGTCTTCATGCCTCTTGCTCCTGCTGTGCCTGCTCCGTGGGATTGTCCTGTCCCCTTCTCTTTTCAGCTGGCTGGGTTGCTCCTCACTCTTCAGGGCTCAGCTCAAATGGTACCTTTTCCAGCCGAACTTTCCCCGACCTTTCTTCTCTGGGGTTCATATCTGGGTTACAGGACACTTGAGATAATGCAGGCTATTTATTTATGTGCCTATCTCCCAAATCTGGCAGTCAATACTTGAAGGGGAAGGATGGGACTTTATTCACTTTTATATTCCCAATGTTCAGACTGGTGCATTCCAGCCCATAGCAGCTGCTTGCTTTAAGTGGATGACATGTCCATTTTTTGTTCATGTAAATGATATTTTCAGGCACATTACTGAGTTTTTCTTTTTCTTGTCTTTTGGGTGAGGTGGTAAGAAGAGAGATGAACTGTTCATGGTGAAAGGTCCCTGTCACTTACCCTACAATGGAGCACAGATGTAATCTTTCCAGATGACACTGATTCTGATTAAATCAAATGCAGCAACCTTAGGTCCCATTCTGTAATGGTATGGCAGCCTTGCTCTTTCTGCTTTCCTGATGACAGTTGTGAGGTGCGGGTGATTATTTCATTTCTTTGTGCATCCCTCATGATAAACTCATGCTCTCCACCTTGGCAGAGAAATGGGGCCCTGAGGGAGTGTGATGGAACCCTATGCACTTAGATATTAGATGAGCCCCTGAGTGCCTGGATCCTGTCTTCCTGCACCACCCCGGAGAAGTTCCACTCCTGTGGCATTTCTCAGATGGGTGGCTTTCAAAAGAGGCTGGCATGGGTAGGATGGTTCCAGAGTCTATAAAAGCTGTGGCTCCATAGTTTGTGCCCTAGGACAAATTTGAATCTGGCTGTCACTTAAGTGTAGGGAAAAGAGCCCTTGCTTTGAACCTATAGGATGTGGGTTCTAATTTGAGCAAGTCATCTAAATTGTTCAAGCTGTAGGCCCTTAGTTGTCAAATGACTAAGTTCCTGCTCCACTTTGCTAACAGACTTGTCATTAGGATCAAATGAAATTATATGTCTCAACAGCCCTTTCCACTTGGCCGAGCTCTTGGACAGTCTTCAACTCACTTCTTCCTCACGCCACCTGCCCGGGCAGCAGTACCTGGCCCTCTGCCTGGAGCAGAGCCACCCCTCCACAGAGCACAGATGCAAAGAGACTGTTACTGGTACCAAAGCATCTGCTACCAACTCTGGGTGCCTATTCCATCCTGGGCTCTGCTAACACTTTACATGCATGACCTCTTGTTCCTCACAACTAACACATAAGGCAAGTGCTTTTCTTTTTCTTTCGTTGAACTATTTCAGAAAACCGACTGAGAGAGGTGAAAGGACTTGACCAGTGCCAGAAATGCTAAGCGATAGGATGGGTTTCCAACTTTGATCTGCTTGACTCCCTCCTACTTTCTCATCCTGCTTCTCAGGGCGCGGACAGCAGCCTATTGCCCTCGTTCCTGGTGGCACCTGCTCATCTCCTGAATGGAGCTGGAGCCTCAGCTTACCCAGAATGCCACTTCCCTTGCTGTGTTCTCACTGACATTAAGCAGATGATACTTTTAGTATCAGTAAAGTATACTAGCACCCTAAGATACTTTTCTGTTTAGTTGACTGTCTTCTCAAAGACATCTTGAATTCCTCGAGGGGGGGCTGGCTTTTGAGTCCCGGAGGATGCCTGGAGCAAGGCTGGTGTAGAGGCAGTGCTCCAGAAAGGCCTGCTGAACTTATGAATCGGTGAGCGAATGAGCACCTGCCTCCCTGGTAGTGTACACAGGAAACAGTCACTGGGAAGCATCTTAGAGTGATGGTTCTCAAGCATGAACAGGTTGAAGGGTCTGGGCATCTGTTCCTTTAAGATGTCTCCAGGTGACTCGGAGGCACAGTCAGATTTGGAAACCATGGCTTTAGGCCAGTGCCTTTCGAACTTTAATGTAGTGCATATAATAAATCACCAGGAGGTTTTGTTAAAATGCAGATGTCCTTTCAGCAGTGCTGCGGTGCTGCTGCCTTGAGCCTACATTTCTAACAAGTTCTCAGAAATGCCAAAACCGCAACTTCAAGGCCCAGTTCTGCAGTAGAGCTGCGTCTGATCAATTCTGATCCTGAGCAGGGCGGGGCACAGAGCACGGTCATGGCTGTTTTCCAGGGTCCGCCAGAGGACCCACATTCTCTTCTACTTCCTTAAGAATAACCTTAGCACCTCTAGAAGCTATGTAAAATCTTAGACTAGAGGGAATTCATTCTATGAATGAAAGGAAATTAAGGCTGCTTTGCCCGCTTTCTGGATGGTATGGGTAACTTCCCAGTAGGAGATGTGGGCCCTGGAGTTCATTGAGATAAAAGACAATCTAGTCCCTGTTTCTGAGTGGGAATTCTCCCTTTGCCTCGGAGTAAGGTCTGTCTTGTGCAAGGGAAATCCTTTGATCACACTTGGTGGCAGCTCTGGCAGAACCTGATCCACTGGTTCTTAGAACCAGTGGGAAGAGCTTGAGTACTTAAGTCACACAGACAGAGGAAGTTCAAATACCAGTTCTACCACCCACTTGGTAGGTGACCTTGGGCAAATCACCTCATTACTCTGAGCCTCAGTTTTATCATCTGAGAAATGGGGATAATCACATTCAAAGGGGTATGTTGAGGACAAAATTGTATAAAGAATGTAAATCTCTGAGCATGGTACTTGTTTTATTAAAAATGCCTAATAAAGGGAGGTCACCTTGAAAAACCTCCAGAATAGTTATGTTATTGTATACTGGAAAAGTATAGCAGAGTAAATAGTGTCCTGCCCAATCTATTTTACAAGGCAGTTAAGGATTCTGTTAGAGTTAACAGAATATGTATAGCTGGAATTAATGGAGACTTGAGTTTAAGTGTACTGAATACCAACAGGCTTCAAACATTCCCCCATGATGTTAAGGAAGAAACATGGGAGGAAGTGAGGGTCCTTGTTCCCTGATGGGGTCCACAGAAGAAGATGCCGAAAGGACTGGGGCCCCTGGACTGCACATGCCCAGCATGGCAGGCTGGCACTGAGGCCACAAAGACCCAAGGCAGGGAGGACACTGTCCTGGGGAGACCTGTGTGGGCTAGGAGCACCAGCCAGAGCCAGGGGCTATTCCTGGGAACAGCTGAGATGGTAAGTGCTCATGATACAGAGGCCGAGACCTTGGAATTTAATCTACTTCTGACATTTACTGATGGGGACATGGAGGCCCAGAGAGAGGAAGAGGTTTGTCAATATCCAGGTGCCAGCTAAAATCAGAGCTGGAACCCAGGTCTTTTCACTCTCACTTGACCTTAAGAAACAGAAAGGCAGAAAAAAAATGCCTTTGTCCCCTCCTATTTTGGTTCACTTTAGAAATAGTTCTTAGCACTTGAGAAAAACAGTGAATTAAGAAGAGACCAGGAACCTGGCTTGGAAATCATTTGATGGTTATATAAAAGATCGCTAAACATCAGAAACAAAAGGCACCCGGTCCACAACTCTCAATTTACAGATATGAGTTTAAAAACGAGGAAGGCTGGGTCACACGATGATCTCCAGCAAAGCTGGACAAGCTCCCTGACCTTCTGACTCTCCCCAGCTAGGTCCCCAGATCCCAGCTGTGTCCCAGGCAGTTGCCACCACTGATTGAATGTTTTAATGTTAAATGCTAGGTTTTCAATGAAGATCTTCAGAGGAAATGTACATCTGTGCTTGTAAAACTGAACTAGAGGGTACATATCAATACATAATTCAGTGTTACCCATACAAAGCTCACTGAAAATCTGTTTTAGATTTCAGTGTCAGGAAAATACATTTTTCCTGAGAAGTGGGCTTATTTTCCCATTTCTGGTAGTACACACCATGAAAATAATGATGTTTCCCTGCTTATTCTGACTGCCAGGATGTTAAGGGTCTAATTTGAAATACAATCACATAGATGTGTTTCCTCTTTCTTTTGTTCCCGAATTCTACTTAATATACTTTAATGCATGTGTCTTTGGTTGTTAAGAGCACTGAGTTCTTTTTTTGGGAAAGATGGCGACATCATCATTGTCATACAGCTGTTATGATGATATGTTAGTATTAATATATTTTTTTTTCTCTCTTTTTTTTCTTTTAATTTTATTGTTGTTGTATTACATCCATCCCTTTTTTTCTCCCCTCTGTCCCCCTCCCCTCCCACCCTTTCCCCCCAAGTATTAATATTAATACCATTTCTAGAGCTCCTTTCTGTGCCTGGTACAATGCTAGATATTTTACAAACATCCTCTGTGACCCTTATACCAACCTCCATGGGAGATTTTATTCACCCCAAGTTAGAAACTAAAACCCAAAAAGATAAAATACTTTTTTTCAAGATCAGACAGTGGGGATCTTCAGTTTTGTCATCTGTAAATTAGATGTATTATGGGTACCTAATTCACAGGGTGGTTTAGGGATGAACTGCTATAATCCCCGTAAATCACTTTACCCTCTCTCTGCTATATACTAAAACGCTCTAAAACATGTTAACTAGTATTATGATCTTGAAATAACATGGTCAAGGCCCTGGCTGGTGGCATGGTGGAAAGGCGCAGGCCTGCGAACCCAAAGGTCGCTGGTTCAATTCCCCAGCCAGGGCACATAACCAGGTTGCAAGCCAGGTCTCCAGCCAGGTCCGTAGCTGGAGGCAGGTGAAAGGCAACCATATATTGATGTCTTTCTCCCTCTCTGGCTCTTTCTCTTCCCCTCTCTCTAAAAATAATAAATAAAATCTTAAAAAAAATAACATGGTTGATCCATTAATACTGTATTTCACTACATAGATATGAATCTCATTATTGGATTTGGGGTCTGTCTGCCTCGTTCTACCTTCCTAAGACTTTCTTTCATCTCAACAGTGCACCTCCACCCCCTCATATGCCACTTTGATCTGAGCCACATGGGGGTACTGAGGGCACCTCTACAGCAGTGCAAGCCACGGGATCACTGGCCCACGGTGACTCTCAAACATGTGTGAGGCTGGGGGAGTCTGTGGTCACTATTACGTGGCAGCCAGATGAGTGCCGCTGTGATCGGTGATGATGACAGGCAGGTGTTTCTTTCAGTTACTCTGATGAGGCCCAGTTCTGTCTACTGCAGTGTCACTGTGAGCCTACATGACAAATCTACCAAGTTGCTTTGCAGAAACTCCTCTCTTTGAATGGTCTGTTGGGTCCTTGCTGGCAAAATTTCCGGCAGGGTCACTGGCACCCCAGCCATCAAAGTCGAGGCACCTGGAATGCCCACAGAAGTGCAAATCTGAAACCTGCCTTCTTCCAGGCTCTTTTCCTGATCGAGATGTTCTCAGGATTTCCCTCCGTGACCATTAAAGTCGCTTAATGCAGTTAGGATGATGTCCTTCTTTAATCTAAGGGTAAGTAGACTGTGGTGTTCAAATTACTATGCCAAGATGAAAATTTTACCTATTACGTCAGTCTGTCATATCCATAGACTACCAAAGTAACTGCTGCACTTTGCTGGAGATGAAAGGTGTTCAGGCTCTCACTGCCTGTCCCCAGGTTATTAATGACTTCCTCTCATTGTAACTGATTACCCCCCATCAGTTCCAAACACACAGGCTTCATTTGCCATTGAGCCCTCTGAAACTGACACATGCATCTTACCATACAACGTGCAACAAGGCAGAGGAGAGGCAGGAAATTCTCCACTGGTTGGCTTACCTATGTCTGAAATCTTTATTTCTGACAGAAGACAGGAGAGCAGGGAATAGAAGAAAGAATGAGGTGTTAGCAGCAGGGTTAGAAGCATTATTAGCAGCCTGAAAACTTGACAGCAACGGTGCTGCACAATACTGTAATAAATAAAGACTTAGCAGCTCTGACACTGATATATTTTATATTGGATATTACTTGTCATTGAGCTCGCTTACAAGCAGCTACATATCACAGGAGAGGCATGGCTGCACCTGCATCACTATTGCTGACGCCGGGGAAGAGGAAGAGGTTGACACATGTCGCTTCCTTCACCTGGGCTAAGACAGAGGCTGAGACAGTCAATGCCCCCTGCCCTCCACAGACAGAGACATATTCTCAGACATCTACATGCTCACTGCTGTGTCTCTGTCTGTGTGTCTTGCAGAGCCCACCATGGTTAGCTTCATAATAGAATACAGAATTGGACATACACTAAACTGACAGAAGCAAATACGCTCTAGGGCTCTATGTTCCTGACAGATGCCTATGACAATCCAACTCCTCTGAGAGAGAAGAAAGGCAGAGACTATTCCATCGGTAGCCTTGTTCTCATTCAGCCTGATATCTGATTTTTTATGGATCCATAGAGTGTGAGCTTCTAATTCTTTTCATGGCCAAAGACCCTCTCCTTCACCGCTTGTGTGTGTGTGGGCAAACACTAACGTTCTCCTCTCTCGGGCTATCATGGCTGTGGTCAGCCAGCGTGTCTTCCCTGTTTTTCATGTATGTGCTGCCGAATGAAGTTCTCAGCAGGTCCTTATCTCCAGGGAATAACTTAACAAGGCATTAGGCCAGAGTGGCCTTCAGAGGCCCAGGTGACAATTCTATGCTGAGACGTCATGGCCTTTGGGGTTTCAGACCACCATTCTACTACAGAATCTGAAGGTCTGACAGGTTTTTAAAATTTCCTGACTTTTGCCCTGGCTGATGGTACAGTGAATAAGGCACCGGCCTGCAAACCCAAAGGTCACTGGTTCAATTCCATAGTCAGGGCAATATAACCAGGTGGCAAGCCAGGTCCCCAGCCAGGTCCTTAGCTGGAGGCAGGTGAAAGGCAACCCATACACTGATGTATCTCTCCCTCTCTGCCTTCCTCCCTTCCCCTCTCTCTAAAACAAAACAAAACAAAACAAAACCAAAAAAACAAAAACAAAAACATTTCCTCTCTCTCTCTCTCTCTCTCTCTCTCTCTCTTTTTTTGGCCTGTCAAGGACAAGAGTAATAACTACCTCACAGAACTCTATACTGGATAAATAGTAGGGGCCTCACAACAGTGAGTTTCCTTTTCCCCTGGCCATTTTGGAGGAAGGCCTTCCAGCTCCAGGGTCTGTTCTGTTCACTTGGACCCCAGCTGAGGAGAACTCTGTCATGAAGAACTTGGTGCAATGTCTCTTGAAAGGGACAGTGGGGCTCCCCAATCTCTAACCACAGCTTCTCTAACCCAAGAACCCACCCTATGACAGTGCTTCTAAGAAGATGTGGTAGAGGGAGGCACAGAGGAAATGAACATGCCAGGCCCTTTCCCATGCTGTAAGTGTTGCTGTGCACCACCACTCACGCTCATATTGGGGAAACAGAAAAGGCTGGCGTGGCTGGCTCTGCAGTCCCTTAAGGGCAGAGAGACAATCAATGCCCAGGTTTAGCTCATGGTCTCATCTCAGGATTGGCAGCTGAAGAGAACTGCTCCTGACTCAGCACAGTAAGTAACAGGGCCAAACTCGGTAACCCTGGCACCAGGACTTTGGCCATTATGCCATCCTTTCTCCTTATAAAAAAGATTCATGTGACTAATTCTAATCATTCTGATGCTAGGAGGCAGAAAGAAGATTCTCGGGCTTCCAAGGAGCCTCATTCTTGGATACAAGCGGCTTTCTGCATCATCTGGAGCCCAGGGATATTTCCCTGTCCCAGGAGAGTTTGGTCCTCATTGCAGTGCCCTGTGGAAACCAGCAGCTGCTTCCCCAGGGCTCCCGGCTCACAGGCTAGCCTCTGAGCTGGGCAGGGAAAAGCCCCAGACTCTGATAGGCGAGGAGCTGTCCTGCTCCTTCTCTGGGCCCAGTGGGTAATGCCAGGTGGACTCATAGGATGGCAAGGGGCATTAAAAAGAACGGTGAGGAAGATAGCGCCTTCCATACCTCAACTCCAGGATGTTGGTGACGTTCCCAGAGGGGAAGATCCTTCGGATGTAGTTGAAATCTCCCACGTAGAGGCTCCCGTCGGAGCCACAGGTCAAGGCCACGGGGGCCAGGAGCTTGTTGCCGTCAGCAAGGCCGTTGCAACTGGGGCAGGAGATGCTTCTGCGGCGCCCGTTGCCCATGATGCTCCCAATGACAGGGGGCTGCTGAGACACGAATTGGTTTTCGCCGTTTCCTTTGTGCAGGATGCCTGCGACAACAACAGAGAATAGAGTCACCTATGGGGCAGGAAGAGGCAACTCTCTGGAGGTCAACAGAGTTGCCTTGGTTTTGTGAGGAATGCAAAGTCCCTGCCTATCTTTTCTAGACTCTTCTCCCAAGACGTCCTCAGCCCCAGAATGAAACCCTGACCAGGCCATATGGCTTTACAGATTAAATCCTCACAATACCTCTGTAAGGTAACAGGGGGACAAGGTGAGGTGGCTTACCAAAGGCCACACTGATGAGAACAGTAGCACTCCTGAGTCTGGGCACTTAGCCATTCAGCTCCACTGTCTCCAAATAGACTGCACACATCTTATATACCTAGTCCAGGTCTCTATTGCAGCATCAGTTCTTTATTGCACTTGCCTGCTTTTCTCTCTTTAGGTTGATACCATTTCAAGTCCAGCAACTGTGTCTTTTCCCTTTTTGCATCCCCAGTGACCAGCATAGAATATGACAGAGTGGGTACCAATGAATGTTTACAAAAATGCATGAAGGGCCCTGGCTGGTGGCTCAGTGGATAAGGCACCAGCCTGCAAATCCAAAGGTTGCTGGTTCAATTCCCACCCAGGGCACATAACCAGGTTGCAAGCCAGATCTCCAGCCAGGTCCATAGCTGGAAGCAAGTGAAAGGCAACCATACATTGATGTCTCTCTCCCTCTCTCTCTTTGCCTCTCTCCCTTCCCCTCTCTAAGAATAATAATAAATAAAATTTTTAAAAATGCATGAGGGAAATGAATTAGTCTCTTCTCACCAAGCCAGAGTCAAGAGAATTGGGTTTTACCTAATTTTGCAACTAATGGGCTGATCCCAGATCTTGCTTATCTCTTTACTGCTTTGCTGCCCTTGGGCCTCAGTTTCCCATAGAAAGCATTGGCCTCATTGACTTTTAGGCTCCATCCCATATTCATACTGCTTCTTTTCAGGCCCAGTGATCTCCTGTATTATTACCACAGCCACCAAACTGGGCTTTGCCCCCTGCCTCAGCCCTCCTACACCAAAGCCTGAGTGAGCTTGGTTGTTTATGGTCAGAAGAATCGTTCCTCAGGCTGATGCCTGTTAGCTTTGTCCTTTGTTGAACAGATAGCTTTCATTTTCATGTAGTTGGATCATCATTTTTCTCCTTGAATGCCTGCTTTTTGAGGTTTTAGCAAACCCTTTTCTGAGACCATACAGCTATCTTCCTGTGTTTTCTTCTATTAAAAGTGTTACCTTTCAAATTCAGATCTTGAATCAAACTTTATTTTGTTGACATTGTAAAGAGTATGAGCTCCATTTTGTTTTTCTGTACATATTGACCCAATTTTCCAGATACCTATTTCTAAAACACCCACCCATCTGCCACTAATAGGTGACGCTACCTCTATCATATATACTAAGTTCCGAGTTCCAATGCACACAGGATGTGTAGCAGGAACTTGCAGTTACCCATGGGTATCCATTCTGTTCCATCCCCTTCCTTATTCTGTATTTATAAAACCTCTGATGTATAGCTGGGCACAGGACTTCGTGGAACTGACCATACTCCCCAGTCCAGCTACAGCTACACGTGGCAGGCGACAGAGTTCTGGCCCATGGTGTGGAAGTAGAAATGTTATGGGCAGCTGCTGTGTTCTTATAGTGCAAGGAGCTGGCCTTTAGTTCTTTTTTCCTTCTTGCTGGCTGGAAAGTAGATGTGAAGTTTAGAGCTGAAGTGGTCACCTTGGGAGTGTAGGCTTGAATGGAGCAATGAAAGGAAAGGAGTATGAACCTCTGACTGCCGAGTGCTAAACCAGCCCTGGGCTATCTTAACTCCAGACTTCCAGGTGAGTGAGAAACTTTTAGCTTGTTTACAATTCTGTTATTTTGACTTTTTTTGTCACTCATGGCCAAATCTGGTCCTAATGACAGCTCTCAGGTCAATGTTCAGACTCCTTGTTTGGTCCCACAGAATTTATTTATCTGTTCCTATGCCAGCATCACAAGTTTTGGATATAACGGTTTTTCTAAGATAGCTTGATATTAGGTGTGTGCCTCTTGTTTTGTTCTTGTTTTAAAGATTGCCTTAGCTATTCACAAGTGGTTATTATAACATAAATTTTTAAACTTAGTTTGTCCATTTCCCCCCAGAACATGCAGTGGCTTCTCTAAGCACTCATTGTATTTATAGGTTAGGCGGTATCTGCCATCATTACCATCTTAAGTGGTCTCACCCCAGAACACAGAGTGGGCTGTTTAAACTACAGGCTGGATTGTGTCACTTACATGTTTTACACCTTTTAGAGACTTGACATTTGCCTCTGGATGAGGTTGAAGGTCCCAATCTTACCCTGGATCCAGCTGCTCAAGTCCAAGCTTCGAGTTTTGCTGTTCCCTTCCCAACACCCATTACTCAAACCACAATGAACCTTCTCTCCAATTATGCTTCTTTCAGGCCTCAGTGCTTTCAGCACATAATGTGCCTTCAGCCTGGAATATTCTCCCTACTTGAGATACAGGGCTAATCCGACAGACCCTCTCTGAGACTCAGTTCAGAAGTTCCCTCCAAAGAGATGCCTTGCTGAACCATGAAGCTGGGTGAGAGGCTCCTCTTCTATGCCCCAGTGTCCTTGCTTCCCTCTGATGGCAACGCCCATGGCATAGCATGGAAACTGCCCGGAGTTTAGCAGAGTGTAAATTCTGGGGATCTTTCAATCCTGCATCCCACAGCCTAGCAGAGACAAGCTCAGAGCAAGTGCCCAAGGAACATGTGTTGACTAGGCCTTCTGACCGATGGATCACACCTGTGCCTATGGACTCTGAAGTGTGCGTTTGTCACACCTGTGGCCGGGCTCTGGCAATTTTATCCATCCACTTACCACTTTGGATGTTGAGGGCATGGTGTTTGTCCAGGCTCCATCCTCCCAGCTTGGAAGCATCGATTTCATAGCCCTGCAGCACCGCTGTTCTTTTTTCCCACAGGATCAGATCAGGGCAGGATTCATACTCGTAACCCACAGAAACTGCAGATGACAAAAGGCACAAAATGCACAGGTGAGCAAAGCTTCTTCTTTGGTGTTAGATCGGCATGCGAGGTCCCTGCTTGTCTTCTGTAGCAAAGGAGAAAGGACCGTGTTTCTAAGTAGAACCAGATCTATGTGCAATACTAATTAATACAGGGTTGCTGGGCCTTAATATCCTTTTTGAAGAGTTAGCGTGCATTATTCGGAAAAGTTAAACCAATGCCCTAACTACTTTTTAAAAGGAGCCAGGTGAATTGATTCTAGGGAAATAATCTTTATTATGGAAAACACTTAAGGCACAAAAGTCTTCACTGCAGCATTATTTTTAATAGATGGAAATTAGAAGTAACTTAAAGGCTCAAAAAGGGTTAGGGGTTGAGCAAACCAAAATATCTTTACTGGAGAAATATTACACAGCCACTAGAAATTATGGTTTCAAAGATCATGGGTGGCATAGGAATAAGTTGAAAAGACTAATTACATATGGTATTATATCTGTGTTTAGAAAAACTGTACATGAAAAAAAATTAAATGTTAACAAGTGGTTGTGTTTGCTTATAAGAACATGTATGTCTTTATTTCTATTTTGTCCATTAATCTGATTGTTAGTAATAAGAATAGATTACTTTCATAAAGAAAGATCCAGAATCACTTACAATGAATTTATGGAAAGGAGCTGTTAGGGTACTTTGAAAGTTGGAAGTTGCTTTGAGGTCTCAAAGCTTGAAAATCTCCAGTTTCACTTTTGTTTTGTGAGTCCCGGGCACCTCGGGTCCCTGGGATGCAGGCTAACCAGGGCAGGCTTCCCAAGGCTGGTCTGTAAAAAGCCTTACGACTGCCCTATGGAAAGGAATTGGGGATGCTGCTTCTTCTAAGAGCTTTTTGTCAGACATTACTGTCCAATGGACAGTATCCTACCACATGCTCAAGACAGAAATAAACAATTGTGCCCCTTCAAGGTTCTTTTAGGTATCATACAAGATTGCTGGCCATCCATGGCAGAAGGGGAACATGGATGGAAAATATCCTGTCACCTCTTTCCTGTGACCCTGAGTACCTTAAGCAATCATAATGCCTCCTACCTGTCACTTGTCATGTCAGGACGTCACCTGTCATGTCAGGAAATGGACCCCAGTCCCTGAAGTCTTGCTGTGCAGACACTTCCCTTTCTCATTGGTAGGTGGGCACCACATGTGCTCATTTAACCTAAAGAGGCTGTAAGGCTTCACTGTATTTGAAGAGTCCACAGAGGTAGTTTGGTTTATGGAGGGGATCATGAACAATGAGAGGTGTTCCCAATGTGCCCTTAAGGGGCAGAGTGGGATGCAAAACTCCAGGAAACATCTGGGATAGATCCAGCTCTGTTTCTTCCCTGTACATTCTTGGGAAGTCAACTCACCGTTCTGGGCTTCAGCTTCCTCATGCAGAATTTGCGGACAAGTTCTGACTCACAGGGTAGTTGTGAGGATTAACTGAGATACCAGTATGCAGGGGGGATCACTGACTATAGCAGGTGCTCAACAGATATTCTCTTATTTCCTCCCTTCCCCTCCCTCCTCTTTTTTAAGATTTTTAAAAATTTATTATTTATTATTTTTAGAGAGGGGAAGGGAGAGAAGCAGAGAGGGAGAGAGACATCAATGTATGGTTGCCTTTCACCTGCCTCCAGCTACAGACCTGGCTGGAGACCTGGCTTGTAACCTGGTTATGTGCCCTGGCTGGGAATGGAACCAGCAACCTTTGGGTTCGCAGGCCGGTGCCTTATCCGCTGTGCCACCAGCCAGGGCTCCCTCTCCTCTTTTTACAGCATTACTTCTTATCTGTTTCCTCATTCTGCCTTTACCAAATTTAGAAAGAGAATGAAATTGTAGTAGGGTTTAAGATGAACAGGGATTTCCTGGATCATTACTTTAAGTTAATGATTTTTCAACCTTTTCATTTCAGGGCACATACAAACTAATTACTAAAATTCCTTGGCACATCAAAAATATACTATTTTGCCAATCTGACAAAAATAGGAATAAGTTTGATTCATTCGTACTGGATGGCTATTGCTGTGTTGGCTGTTGCCACTATTTTAAAACCCACACCTGAGAATATTTTATTATTGATTTTAGAAAGGAAGGGGGTGAGGGGAGAGAGGGATGGAGGGAGAGAGAAACATCAATCAATTACTTCTTGTAGGTGCCTGAGGAGGGTCAAACACACAACTTTTGGTGTACGGAATGGTGCTCTAACTGAGCCACAATCTAAGGGAAAATGATTCGGTGTCCCTGTCTAAATAGTCAGGGATGGCATGTTTGAAAAATTCTTGTGGCACACCAGCTGAAAATCACTGCTCCAAGTGCTTGGACAATTAGCTAGCTCTTCAGAGGTTAGACGGCTAGCAGCCCAGCTCTGAGCCAACCCTGAGAGGCTGCTCTAACCTGGAGGCTGAAGTGGGCACAGGCAGCCCCCACAAGCCCAGGCTGTGAGTGGGCTGGACTCCAGGGGAGGCTAGAGTCACCTTCTGCTTCATCTGGTAAAACAACAGCAATAACAACAAAGAGAAAACCTCTGTGTCTGGAAATGGGTAGAGGCCGCAAAGCCTTTCTGATGAAGGAGAAATATTACTCCTGTACCTCACTAAACCTAGAGCTAAGACACCCCCTATTTCTAATGGGCAAGTTCATACCTGGTGGCTGTGGGGGCCATGGTGGTGTCTGCACAGCGCTATCTTGGTGGCACGAAGCCTCTTTTTAGCCCACTGCATACCATCCTCGTGGCTTTTCAAGGGCTGTTTTGGTTTTGTAACTTTTTTTTTTTTTTAAATTTTATTGTTGTTGTATTACATCCATCCCCTTTTTGCTCCCCTCTATCCCCCTCCCCACCCACCCATTGTAACTTTTTTTTAATACACAAATTTTATATGTTCAGTTCTTTCAGTAGATTCTTTTAGGTCACTTAAAAGGTCTTGATGGCCAACTGAGCCTTAGGTTCTTTTGAGAAGAGGGAAAGAGTAAGAAGAAACAAGGAAGGAGGAAAAAGAGCCTTGTCCCCCCAAATCTATTGTTTCTCTGAGGATGGCGTTGAGCCCTGCGGCTGGGAGACTTACCAAAGGCTTCCGAAAGCCCAAACACCTTCTGGTTGTAGACATCTGTCTTGTCCCAGATGAAATAGTAGGACAAGTCTGGGGCTGCAGCAAACCACTTCCTGAAGAGGCGGCCCTCCACTGCCACCATGAGGTGGACCTTCATGAGGTTGAAAGGAATGGTGGGATGGGTGAGGCTGATCTTCAGGACGGACTTGTAGCCAGGTGTGCGGCTGCTCAGGTAACTCAGCCTCATCTTGCAGCCAGAGATGGCAATCTCCTCTTGCAAAGCCTAGAGAGACAGATCGCAGCAATAAGTGATGGTCAAGGAATCACTGGTGGAGGGAAGGCGGCCATATACAGCTCCATGTACTCAGGGTGTTCGAGAGGCAGAGGAGACAGCAGAGGGGAAAGAGGGGAAGAGAGGAGAGCAGGAGCAGTAACTGGAAGAGATAGAAGAAATAAGAATGGGAGCGGAGTATGAAGAGGAGCAGGAGGAAGAGGGGGAAAGGGAAGAGAAGGGAGAAGGTGGAGGAAGGAAAGAGAAGTTAGAAGGCCTGGTTTCCAGGGTACAGCCCTGTCTCATGAAGCCTCCTGTTCCTCCTCCATTCCACAGGAATGACGATGCTCAGCTCATTGCCTATGGAGAGGAATGGGTAAGATAATGCAAATACTTACAATGTCACCTCTCACTCACTAGCTGTGTCTCTAGAAAACTCATGGAGCCCCTGGGTCTCAGTTTCCTCACTGGGTTAGTGTGAGAATTGAGTAAGGTCACGTACAGAAAGTGCTCAGGGCATAATGGAGACTCAGGAGATGTCTACGTGGGATGACAGTGCTGCTGGGGGCGCTGGTGCTGGGAGGGGTGGGAGTATGCAGAAGGACCTTTCATTCAGACTACTGGGGACACTGCCTCAGCAAGACTGTTTCTCTCTCAAAACTTGTCGGAAGGAAGATCTGTTTCCAATGACTTTTCTCTTCAGGAAAGTAGACAGAGACTAGGAGATGTTGACCAGTTATGCAGGGTTGAGAGCATAGCTTGCTAAGGACCTGTGGCTAATGTCCCAGCTCATCCACAGGAAGAGGTCGGATTGGTGGCATGGAGTTTCCACGCTCCAATGCTGTGCTAGATGAACAGAGCATTTCAACTGGTTGTAAAGGGCTCAGTTCTACAATGGAAAGTTGAAATTAATGCCAGAATTTTCTGAAACATGGCAAAAAACAGAGAGCTTTTATCAGCTTGATTCTCTGGGCTCTGTTTCAAGAAAGGGACATTAAATCAATTGAGGCTAACATATCCATTAAAAGGGTAGCAATTATTCTACTTTTGTGTCCATAGAGGAACCGGGCCTTCCCAAAGAAATCCTTTCCTTTCTGTCCATTTCATATATGGGTATGAACTGCTAAACAAAATTTTAGGAACTGGGCCTACACCAAAGCACTCTTCCTAAATTTCAGCTTACAAGTTCTAGGCGAAACAGGTTCTACACTCCCGTGAATTACACTTAAGGTTCCTGTGCCATCCTGATGCTCTCAATAAATATTTACTTTCCTTAACAAACCCTTTAAATTTTACATCTCCCAGTACTTGGCAACAGTAGCCAATGATTGGACTGGGAAAACTCAAGAGTTTGTTTTCCTGTATTTTGTCAGTCTGATAATAAGCAAGGTTTGTGATCCAGCTGGGCGAGGAGACACCCAGCCCTGGGAGCATATAAAGGGGTGGGGCCTTCCATCTCATTTATTCCCAAGTCCCTGCTCCTGGGGAAATGTCTAGCTGAAGCCGATGCAGGGCTGAGTAGCAAATTACTCCTCTTCAGCAAGCTTTGTCTCCACTGACATCCATTTCATAAGAAAGGTCACCTGGTAGTTGAGACAGGAGGCAAGTGCTGAATCTCTGAAAAGCACTGAGGTTTCAACCTTGGGGTGCAATGAGAATTTCAAACCGGGTGCATTTCCTTGTCGTGGGCTGGTGTCTGGACTGTTCAACAGGGCGCACACGCAGAGATGTGTTTGCTCAGCCAGGCATGAAATATACACACGCAATGTAAATCCCTCCTTCCCCCATCAGTGCTGGCGACCAATTAACATGCACACAGCCAGAGCTCCCATTGGGCAGGGGGACACCGGACTACTGAGGCTTGGCCACCATCTCTCCTCTTTTCTGGTCCTTCATTTTCAGCTTCATTTTAAGCTGGGTGAGGATGGCAGGACAAATTCAACTCTACACAGCTCAGCTGGGCAAATAATCTATCTTGATTTCTAAATATTAGATTAAAATGCATCTTTCCAAATTACTTCCTTGTAATGATAATTAAGTAAAGCACTTGCATACATAGATTTGAGCCAAAGCAATCCTTAATTGGCATGGAGGCAGACAGTATGTAAAATAATCTCAATAATAATAATGGCTAAAATTTATCGAGCACTTGGCCAGACATTATGCTCGGCACCGCATTGATATTTTCTCATTTAATCTTTGTTATGATGCTCACTCTTTGGACCCTCTGTCTCACTTCACTTGGTAGAAACTATCATCATAAACATTTTAAACAGAATTAATGAAAGAGGGGGGCACTGGAGCCTGGGGAAAAGGAAAGTGAAAGAGAACTGGATAGCAGAGCGCAAAGGGAGGAGGGATTTATCATATGCTAGAGGGGCCAGGCGGTTGCCTTCTGCACAGTGGGCTGCCAGGGTCACCCTTTTCTTTGTTTCCTCCACTCCTGAAACAACATAATGGCATGGAGGAATGCTGTTGGGAAAGCTGGGTACCTGAACTTCCGGGACGATGGGGCCTCTCTGTGCACAGGGGCTGGCGAAGGACGTCAGCGGGGATGGAGACACGACAGGGTTGGGGCGGGCGAAGTTGCTCAGGTCACAGCTGGGAATCTCATTCTCTTCATGGCGCATGATGATGGTTTCCATGACAAAGAAGCGGTCCCAAGGCAGCCAGAGGGTGTGCTCCTGGGTGATGAAAGGTGCCCGCTCGAACCGCAGGATGATGGAGATGCCCCCATTTGTGACCAGGTCAAAGCTGTTTGGGAAGGGAGGGTTGAGAGGAAATAGGAAATAGGGAGGAGGAGAGGGAAGAAGGAGAAAGACCGGGGATGAACAAAACAATTATACCAAAGGATCTGGGCACTTGCTGAGGGGACTCTGAAACCTAAAGGACATCACTGCACCCACAAATAGAAGCTGATATCCCGGAAAGCTTTATTTTTTAAAAAAGATGATTCACAATAGAGAATTACCAAAACCAAATTAAAAAATACTGCAATGGAGAAGCCATCTGCCAAGACACCAGACAGCTGATGAGCTTCTGCTGTGGTACTCCTGGTACTTAGGGCTCCTTGGAGCTGAAGGTCAGTGAAAAGGCAGCAGAACAAAGTGGAACAACCCCTGGTCTGGTGTAAGGAACCTAAACCTAGTTCTGCCTCTGCCATGAACTACTGTGTGATCTTGGTAGGTCAATTAGCCTCTCTGATTGTCAATTCTCTCCTCCATAAAATGTAAAGGTTCACATGGCCTATTCTTAAGTCACTAAGATTCTATGACTCTACATCAATTTTAGTTCTAACTGTGATAGATTACTCAACGCAGGCTTTTGGGCTTATAAATTCCCCAAGCCATTTAGAGATGGCACAATTAGAACTGCAGCATGTATATTAGGAGTCAAAGGGGAACTAGGAGACAGAGGCCCAGCCTCCCAGTTGAGATGAGCTCTCCATGACAGCACCCCCGAGAGCCTGTGTTCATTGCCCTCTCACCACCGAACGCTGAAGTTTCTTCTGCAAACTCAACATCAAGGGGCCATTTGGTTCCTACTTGCACGCTTCTAGTGATAAGGAGCTTGCTCAATTCCCAGGAGGACTATCCAATCTTTCATTAATTCTGGTTATGACTTTTTTAAAAAAATTAAGCCTGGATCCTTCTCTTTAGAATTCCTTAGCTCCTGGTGTTTCTTCTACCTGCTGAGATGATTTCAAACTAGTCTGTCCCTTCTGCCTTTGAGCATTCTTTAAGACTTGGACACAGTAATTCTATCTACCTGTCACCTGGCTGTGATGCCTCTTTGGACAAAGTCCTTTTAGCTATTACTTTTAAAATGCATTTAGGAATGTCCTGAGCTTACTAACTCATTACCCAGTCAGAATTCTAGCTCCCTGCTATGGGTTCCCACTATACCAGGTTCACTCCCCCTCAGAGCCCGCATCACACTACCCTAGAATCACAAGTTTAACTCTATGGCCTGGAGACCCTGATTCTTCTCAGTCTTTCTAAAGACTAGCCCAGTGCCTGATGATTATAGTTTAGAGAATGAATGAGTGATACTGTCCATGCCTTCTAAGCTGTCTATCCACTAATTCCTAATTCTTCCTTCTGCTGGTTGTTACTGTAAGTCAACCAATGTTGATCTGTGCAATGGCTTTTAGAGACCCCAGTGTAGGACCTCTCCGTTATCCCTGGTGCCAAATCTTAGTAGATGGCATCCCCAGATTCAGGTCCCCAAGTTCCAAAGCCTGACTCTTCTGTCCTTTGCAGAAGCTTTTCACCCACTGTGCCTGCTTCTCAGCCTGTTTTAGGCTCACACCTGGGTGAAGAGAGCTGGGTACCACCCTGCTTTGATCGGTAATGAGGGAGAAACCCCAGAGAAGGTGCCTATTTTGAACTAAAGCTCCAGTGAGAATGTCTATGGTTTGGGGGAAGCACGCAGAGAGCAACTTCTCTGTCACAGAACTGAACAGCATCTGTACTTTGACAGAATACTTCTTAACCATCAAACAGAATTTTGGCTCGACTTACAAGCTCTGTTCATGAGCGAATAAAGGTGGGGAGGGAGTGAAGACAAATAATGACAGACATTCTCACGGCTGGGAGCAAGCTGGGGGCAGCTGGCCTTGCCAAGAGCTTAGTGGAAGTAGCTTTTGCCAAGAGCCAGTCCTATTTGTCTGCAGGGAAACCTTGCTGTGAACAGATTTGAGTCTGACCCCAAAGGGAAGGCCTGGTTCTCAGATGAAACCCCAGAAGGTTCGGGCCATCCAAACATGGCCACTTACGCTATAGGTGAGTTATGTCACTTGTCTGAGCCTCACTCTCTTCATGTAAAATGAAGTTAATGATCATAATCACTTGGCAGGGTTTTTAATTAGATAGATGGGATAATGGATGGGAAAAGCACAGGGCACCATTCCCTGAGCATCATGCTCTGTATAATCCCATTTTTCAATTCAACGAGCTTGAACTGCTTCTCTTGTCTGCTACTCTTTTGAAATTTTTCTTCATGACTTCTATTTTTCATCTTTTTAATGATCTTTTTGGTGAACTTCTCTGGTACTGCTTAATGTTTATGAATTCTTGTTAAGACCGAGGTCTGGTGTTCCGGTGTGAGGTGTGTGGGGGGTGCAGGGGGACTGGACAAGCATCTGCTGGGAGTGAGAAGGTCATAAAGGTGAGGTAGGCATGGTCCCTGGGTTTGCATATATATATATATACTCTCCTCTCCAATTGTATCACTAGCCTTACAGGATCTCCTGGGGCCTGAGAGGTAAAAAAGAAAGTGAGGTAGGGAAGAGGGGGTGGAAAATGGGCAGATGCTATTTATTCACATATAATAAACAGGGATCTTCAGACAGAGATCAAGTAGTGACTTTCCCATACATGCTGCAGTGTCTAAGTTGGAAAGAAAATTTAAACCCCAAAATGCACTGCTAAGACTTGTTCTGAACCCCAAGCTGCCAGTTGTAGCAGTTCGGACTCCTACAATGTAATTTATCAGGCTGATATGGGAAATATGGCTGACGCCCACCCCCCAGGATCCTCATGGTCTCAGGGGTGGGAGAAATTGCAGGAGCAGCACCAATAGGAAGGATCAAAACCTGGAGGTGCTAAAGGGTGCTTTTCCCCAGGACCACCAAATTCATGTGACTCTGGTGAGTTTTATGGACCCACCCTCATCAAACACAGCAGAGCAAAGGGCTGATGGTTTGCCACCTCCCATGAATGATGGTCAGGTCTCATGGCAAGAAAAGAGAGAGCAGTCCCCAGTGGCTTCTTTCTGATGACTGTTTCATAGCAGGTAGTAATGTAATCAGAGTAACTGCTGTTTCCATAAAGCAGGCAGCCCTGAGCTGGGAGGTAGGACAGATGGAGCGTGAGGAGGGGGATTCCCCCATACTGAGGTCCTTCCCGGGACGGAATGTGTGCAGGGCGGGGAGCGGTGGCCTGGCCTGGGCAGATTATCCCTGGTGCTGGCCGTAAGCCTCTTCCAGCTGGGCCCACCCCGTTCCCAGGGAGCGAGAGCAGGGCGGGCAGGCTCCCATGTCAGGCTTGCCAACCCCATCTAAGAGGCACACATGTCTACAAACAGATGAGCCTCTACTTCATTATCACCTCGGCCGGGACATGTTCACATCTGATATTGGATTAAAGAGGTGCTAAAATCAATCAGGCTGGAGCATAATTTCCAACACAGAGTGAAAATCAACCTTATGGGCCCACACGTAGCCAGATGGACTGCTAGCACCTGATATTATTCAAAATAGAGGAGTTGTCACCACCGACAGCCTAAATATTCCACTTTCCTCTTTCCCCTCCCCTTTTCTCCAAAATGTTCTCATTATTTGTATTGGAATCATTCTCTTCTCATCATTTAATGGCTTGTAAATTTAATAACTAATACTTACTGAATACTTACCATGTGCCAGAACTTGGAAACACAGCAATGAAGAAGACTGGGGCAGGGAGCTAAGATTTATTAGACACCAACTATGTTCAAAGTGCTCCCTCACTTATCATTGACTCTAATCCTTACAACCAATCTATGAGCTAGATAGTGTTAGGACCATTTAACGGATGAAGAAGTTGAGGCCTAGAGAGATGAGAAGATTAATCCAAGTGCACGTAGCCAGCAAATGAGAGCACTATAGTGATTAAAAAATACTTGATTTGATTTTGCAGATGGTTCTCACAGGGACCTAAAGCCTAAAGGTCAGAGTTCTGTTGTCACTCAGTGTTTTCCACAGTCCTAAGTGGTTATGGATGGAAAATGCAGCAGGAATGTTAAGATTTCTGAAGCTCTTCTGGTCTGTAGACAGTGGCAAGAGAATTTCATATGCTAAATCACAAGGCAGGACAGTATGTCTAGGGTACCATAGATTTACTGCAAGAACCAAATGATAAGAAACAGCTTCATTTATAGCCAAAGGACGGAGGCCAGAGTGAGATGCAAGGTCACGCAGGGAGTGAGTTATAGAAATGGGCATCTGAATTCAGGTCCTCTGAACCCAAGTCCCATTGTTTTTCCATGTTTTCATTCCATCTGAAGTTACGGGCAAGACCCTGAAAGGAAGGCCTTCATGAAGCCTGGTCCATAAAAAGTCTCCTACCTGCCATCTTGCCTGCTGATCGTGTATCCAAAGAGAGGGTTATTGACAAAACTGATGTTCACGCCAACCAGCGGGGTCCCATCTGATGTCATCACTTGACCACGAATGACACATGCATGCCTATGGATAGAGAATAGCAAACAACATGATCTGACTTTTGTACTCAGAACTCCGGCTGGTGGGGAACCCCAAGGAGGTCAGAAGACAGAGGCAGGCCACTCAGACTGTCTTGGTCCTCTGGGGCTCAGGGTGTTTACTCAAGATGAATAGTAACCTTTTTCTTTCATACTGCCTTTATTTAATGCATCCAAGTATCCTCTAAAGAATTATTATTGGGCCCTGGCCAGGTGGCTCAGTTGGTTGGAATGCCGTCCCATATACCAAAAGGTTGTGGATTTGATTTCCGGTCAGGGTGTATACAAGATGCAACCAATTGATGTTTCTCTCACATCAATATTTCCCTCTGTCTCTTTTCCTCTCCCTCTAAAAATCAACAAAACATATCCCAGGTGAGGATTTAAAAAAAAAAGAATTATTATTGGGAGATGTTTTTAGTATCTCACTTAGGTTACTTTCTAAGGATACTATATTATGCTATAAGGAGATAAAACTATAGACTACAGTATGTGTGTGAATTTGGGTTCGAACTCTAGCTCTGCCACCTTCTAGCTCTCTAAGCCTGCACAAGTCTGTGACAGCTGTTTGAATGTGTGGTTTTGTTTTTTTGGTTTTTTTTTTCATCTGGTACAGATTAAAAAATGGCAATGGTTATTACTGTCCCTAATCATCTTACTGGAAGTGGGCATACGGAAAGTGCACAGAATAGAGTGTACTTCTCATCTGGCATTGCAAACAGGAGAAGGGCAGATGCTAACATCGTCCCCTTGGAGTGGGTTCTGAAACCTGTCACCTTCCAATATCCCCTGTCCCACTTTCCCTCTATATTCTAGACAACTAGCCATCTGCTCTCCCCAAACTCGCCAGGCAAATCTGTTTAAAGTCTCTGTGTCTGTGCAATGTTCTTCCACCTGCCTCAAAGTCATTCCTGTGCCCTCTATCCACGTCCTTGTCCTTGTAAGACCCAGCTTCAAGTGATGCTCCTTCCCTGAAGCTTTGCTTGGCGGCCCTAATTCGAACTAGTCATTGTCTTCTAAAACCTGACACAAACAACTTGGCACCCTAGCTCACTGTACATGTCTCTCCTCCCCACTAGATTATGACCTCTTCGAGGAGGGCAGGGTCAGGGTCTGTTTCATTTCTCTGCAGTGCCTGGAAATGTCTAGGTAACTGTTTAAAAAAAATGGTGGCTTAAGTAAATAAATGGGACAATTCGAGATTATTTAGAATGATGGAATTTTCCTCCCTAACATTTCAGAAAGGGCTTTTTTAAAAGCATTTTATATGGACAACAAAGTGGAAAGCAAATAGAAACAAGATCTGTCTGCTCTAATGAAGCAAAAATGGGGGCCCCCTTTTCTTTTGGGGTGATTCTGAAGGGAACTCTGTGGACTCTTCATCGCTATAGATGCCAAAGAAAAGCCGGTTGAGAAAAAGCTGAATTAGTGCAACTAGAGGAAACTGGGGCCCGAAAAGTTGGTGCTACTTGCCCCAAGCCATGCAGGGAGGTGGGGGCAGAGTCAGACCTGGGATCCAGGCCTCACCACTTTGGCCCAGATCTAGACCAGTCAGCTTACTACTGGCAATGGGTGGGAATGAAAGTGGTCACGGGGGTCAACGTCCTATGGGGTCAAGGCACTGGAGAGATAGCCTTGGTTGACAGGATAAATCTGAGGCAAAGGTGCAGGTAGTGTTTATTGTCCAGACAACTTTCTCCATTCACCTTGGTTCAGGATGTTTTTGTTTTTTTTTTTTTTTTCCCCCTGGCTCAAGGAAGAGCTACTGATGAGTTTTGTGGGCATTTATTAAAAAACAAAAACAAAAACAAAAACAAATCTCAAACTTAGCCACTGCTTTATTAGGTGCTTACATCTCTACCTTCTTAGAGTGATAAACTTTTCTCTGTTTGATGAGAAAAGCAATTAACACCAGGCTTGTAAGCAGCTGGTCTCACTAGTGTCAGCTTGTCCTTTCTGAAGGCAAGAACACGGAGAACAACTACCCACAATGCATCAAGCTCCCCACCCCAACCCACCCTACGCCACCTCACCTCACTCCACACACAATCTGGTTAATGCTAATTCAGTCAGCGGTTTCCTTCCGGGGCCCTTGGTCTAAATGCAATTATGTGACAAACAAGTTAAACAGCCAAGACTCAGCAAAGACTCCCGGTTCTTCTCTGAAGGTCTCCCGATATATATTTACGTAAAATTATCTCTCCGCTAATGGGGAAGATTTATTCCATCAATTGTATTCAGCTGGTCCTGAGAGATGCTTTCTTTAATGGAGGAAAATTGAATTTCTTACTGCTGGAACTTTGTCCTTCCCAAGGATTACTAACAGACCCCCTCTCCTGGTGCTGGCCACTACCCAGCCTTCTCCTGACACGTGTCTCCACATTCCGTTTGGGCAATAACCAGCCCTCCGGGAACGGTTTCCTTCTGGGGGCTGCCCCGCCTGCTGCCCATCATACACACATGGGCCAGCCTCCTCTGATTTATCTTTCTTAGGAGAGTTTCGGATCATTGGGAAATGTTACATCAGCATTATTTTGCTATCGTGTAGCCTCCACTTCAGCAAGCTAGAACAGGTGAAATTTTCACCCCGGCTCCTGTGGCTTCTGGACAAGATGAGGTGGACTCCCTGTGTCCCTGTAGGTCACAAAGGCCTCTTGCTGAAACAAGCATTTGGCACAGGAATCAAGTCCTGGAGGAAAACACTTTCATCCTCCTTCTGTTTGACCGTGATTTTCAGTTGTCAAGAAAACCCAGTTTAACGTAAATATTTCCCTGGAACAAAGGAGATGGGAAGTCTGTTCTGTGGAGGCCTCGGAAATGTGTCTCCTGCCACGTGTTTTTGTCCAGGGAGATTTGAAAAGATGTGGGTGTTGGGCTTCCACATGCACATGCTTGCTTTCTTCACCCCTTTATTTAATGGATACCACCGGGGTGTACTGCTGAACATTTAACAATTGACTTTCAAAAGAAATATAGCTTTAATGTGTAGCATTTGCCTATTTCTACGGTGTAAATATTGATACTGCTACCATGGCTGATTTCAGCTACCAATGAGATGTCAGTGAACCCAGGGCTGGGGAGAGATGCAGTCCTAGACCAACATGTATTATTTCTACCAAAGAGATACAACAGTCTTAATAAACTCCAGAGCAAAGATCATAGCATAATAACTAGGAATGGATGAGTGTTGATTATTTATTATGTTTGTTTTTACTGTTTTGTTTAATTTCTAATAATAGTTGTGTTTAAAAACTAGCTTGTGGAAATCCTGGACATTTAATAGTCAGTTCTTATGAGCTGGTATGAGCCATCTGCAGTGTGCCACTGGAAAGGGTCAGTGTGGCTAAGAAACAGTTGCTGCTTTGATGGTGACAATTTGCAACTGAAGACCATTGTGGTGAGAAGTCACTAACACAGGGTGCAAATCGTTGTCACCAACCTGGCTTCCCAGCTGTCTCGACGATCTTATTACCTGTCCTGTTTTTGATGTGTTTTGCATTCCTTTGGTATAATGGAGTTTTGGGTTGTTATTTTCTACTCATTCTCAGAGGCCCCTCTAAGCTGTCATCACCTCAGTGAGGCTATTACCAAATTTCCTGGCACTATTAATTGCACCTTTTCTTCCAAACCTTCTAAGTATCTCTCCATGACTGTGATTATAACATTCACATTTGCATAGCTATCTTACATACTTCCATGTGAGCAACAGGAAGGCTGGGACCCCACCTCCAGGGGCCAGAGTAAGTGTGGGATAATGCTCCCTGAGGCTGCCTGGTAAGAAATGATCAAGTTATTGAACCTCAGAGAGAAAAGACTTGCTCAAGGTCAGATAACAAAGAACTCAATGGGCTCAGCTGACACTCAAAGCTAGGACTTCCTACTTCTGGGTCCTTACTCTTACTACTGTGTTGTGCAGCTGTAACCACTAAAATTCTCTTTAATTTATAAAATTGGGCCCCTACTAAAAGCTAGCCACTATGTTAGGTGCTGGGGTTACAGGAATGTTTGAATTGCAGTCCCCATTTGCTTGCTGGAGCTCACCAAAGCCAATTTGAAATGCGTGAGTGTAGTTGTCTCTGACACCAGTGAGCCAGCACATGGGTTTGGCATATGTCAGGCAGCTGGGATACAAAACAAGCAATTAGGCTGGCTGAACTCTGCCAGGAAGGAGCGCTTGTGCCAGGCCAAGGGGGGCGTCAAATGTGCTGGCAATAGGCCAATTATACACTCAGGGCCTGATTGAGGTGCCCTTGCTGACGCCGGAGAGGAGAAAGATCTGCCCGGTTGCTTCCTGAGGACAGTGGCCAGGTTTGGGATCAAGGCAGGAAACTGCTGGAGACACGAGTCCAAGCAAGTAAAATGCTAACCTCAGCTGTCAGTCAGGAAGAAGAGGTAGAGGTGTGATGAAAAGAGCCCTGGTCAGGGAGTCAGTTCCTAGTCCTGACTGGCAACTAACTGAATGACCTCAGAGAGTGCTCTGACCTCTCTGGATCTTCATTCTCTCCTCTCTCACCCAGGCTGAAGTTGTTTGCAACTTGATGTAAAATGAAATCCAATGCATATTTAAGAATGGAGGACAGTTTTAATCTGGTGCTACTTGATCCAGCTCAAGTAGCTCTACTCCATGCTTCAGAATGTTAATGGAGCTCATACCATGCTTATACTTATCTCTGAAATGTTGCCTCTATCTGGTACCTTCCACCTATCCTGTTCGCCTGAAAACTGCCTGCTCACCCTCAGCACCCACCTGGAGCATTCACCAAATGGTGCCCCAGCACTCCTGGCCCTCTGGGCTCCTCTGCAAAAATGCTGAGCATTGTCATATATCGGGCACCCTTTCCCTGCAGCAGGCCATGAGCTCCCTGAAGTCAGGGACCACACTTCCCTCACCGCCGCCACTCTATCTTTGAGAATGGCTGATGCTCTTTCTGAGTGGGCAGAAGGAAACCTCCACCAAAACAAGGGCTTGCTCTGAAATTGAAATATAAGGTACACCGTAAGCTCTTGATAAATTCATTACTAAATGTATATTACACAAGCACATAAAGGAAGGTGAAGGGAGAAAAACTGCAGCTTTAACTCTTTTTGTTACTAAATGAAAACGGCTAATGAAACTCGTATTCAGGAGATTGGAATAACCATTTGGGATCTAGGTGGCAAAAAGCAACTTCCGTTATTTTCTGCTTTACATATTTGCTACTCGGTGACACGGCTGGCTATGCAAATCACTCCATTGCATTGCATATTTTAAACAGATTTATATGCCTGACTTGTCCCAACCCTTAACTTATTTTCTGCTAACTCATGCTGATTGACTGGGGATCTATCCAGCAGCTACTACATTTTACCCAACATCTTGTAAGAACCTTACTTGGGCCCAAATAAGAAGTCCCACTTCATGGCCTGACAAACTACCCCCATGAAGGAGTTCCCAGTAAAAGCCTTGACTCAGTCCACAAAGCAGCGGAGATCTTTCCAGCCCAGCCACATGGGCTGTTGTGAAGCGCTTTCTAGCTCCCCATTGCAGTGCGATGCCTCAGTTTCCTTAACCATCTGGCCCGATGTCTTCCGCAGGTGCCCATATCCATACTCTTGGGAACCCACTGGTCATGACACATTAGAAGAGACCTTTGCGATCATCTCAAACTTCTCATTGTAGAAGTGAGAAAATAAAGTCCACGCAGGGAATAGACTTGCCCATGCTGGCAAGAATTGCTGAGAAGCCAGGATTCATATTACAAACTCATCGTTTATTATCCGTGGGAACTGGGGGAAGTCACTTCACCTCTCAAACTACTTACCGTTTGACTCAGACACACACCTAAATAATTGAGAATCTCCATGTGTTTTAGCTGTTTCAAAAATCAGAGTTAACAGCATCAGAGCAGGGCTCTTAGAGTACACAGCCTTCGTAAACATTTTTGAGCAGGTTCCTGGGATGTATTTATATCTACTAATACATTGTACACACGTGCTACCATGAGCTAATATGAGAAAGCATACAATATATTCCGTGCAATGGTTAATGGATAAAATCATATTTCAAAGAGTTTTCTTTAAATTTTGAAGCTTTTGGTTAACTGTTTAGATTCTTGAACCTTCTGTCTCTCTTGGTTGCCTTTTTGTTAGATCTGATGAGAATGGCCATCATTGTTTTTAACTTCATGGAGTTGAGGAAGACTTTGTACGATAAGTACAGCTCTGCCATTGTCTTCTTTGCTTGGACTGTATTATCTTTGATCTGCAGTTACTTTTCAGGAAGCTCTTCATGTTACTGGATGGTTTTATACATAATTTTGGTTAAAACTTGACTTCACATAAACACACACTGTCATCACACTGTCACACACTGGAATAAACCAGTGAAAGTCCACTGTGTACCTTGCTGAGGGGTGGGTCCCCAGCTCCCTCAAAATGCCTCATGGGCAGCTCCAGACTTGTAACCAGCTGATAGGGGGACCAAGGGAACAACCTAAAATTTTAGAATTCTATATGGGTAAAACACTCATTTTCCTCCCTATTTTTTATGATATAAAGTAAACATCAATACACCTAATATTTTCTTCCTGTACTTCATGGGCCATATTGGGTCCTCACCATGGGGCCACTGCACTGCGTTAGAATTACATGGTGTGTGCCTGTCATTTCTTTTTTTGAAAGAAACTTTAAGATGCTATACATTACATTATTCTAAAGCCAACTTCTAGTTGCGCTTCATTCTTTACAACTTATTTCAAAGCTCTCCTTATGTTTACTATGTATGTCTTTCAATCACCTTAGGTCCAAATCAACAGAGCTTGATTTCAACACTTACTTCTAATGTTCCCGCAAATCTATGATTCCTAACTCTCCAAACTTTATTGTGGTTCTTTTGCCACATCATCAGTTACTCTGTGCCATACAGGCCATTTTCTGTAGTACCCAATGCCTCACCTTGGCATATAAGTCCTGTCAGGATCTGGCCCCTGCCTGCCAGCCTCTTCAGGCTCATGTCTGCCTCAGTCCCCAGACTTCTTCTGACCTTGCCTTGGCAAGCATTTCCAGGCCTACCTGACTCTGTCTGGGTTGGTTCATCTGCCTTAAATGTCTTTCCTCCTCATTTCTCTTAACCTCTCCTATAAGTCCTGCCTCTCAGTCAAGCTCTTCCTGATTTCCCTAGTACAAAGAAGTCACTTCCTTTTTTAGAGAACAGGGTACAATCTACTTGTCAATTCCCTTAAAGAGTAATCATTAGTTCAAACACCTTGTCTTCTTTTCTAGATTGTGAGTTCCTGGAGAGCAATACCCAAGTCGTTTTCATCTTTAACTCCAGTGCTTAGGACAGGATTAGGTCTAGACTATGTATTCAATATATGTTGAGTAAAGAGATAAGTATCACATAAATGAATGAAAAAAATATGATGACAGAAAAATATATAGCTATTTCATAGAACCCAAAGTAAAAATAGATCTATATGGATTGAGGGAAGAAAAACACAGACAAAGGCCTGATAAATGAGAATAGAGTTCAGTTATTGGAACTTTAATTGAACATCTACCATGTGCTACATACAGTGCTGGGTCACAGGGAAGATATTCATTAATCTATTTTCTTATTTATTTATGGAAACTATAGGCACCGTGTTCCTATAGTTTCTGTTTTATTTTTCATTGTGTTTTAAGTAGTTAAATAACTATAAACAAGACACAATCCCTATGTCTGGCAAACTCACATTCTACAATGAATACAATTTTACTTTTTTCCTCTTAAAAAGTTTTATATGTTTGTGAGGAGAGGGAAGAAGAAATCCAGGCTTCTTCCAAATAATAGAAGTTTAATTTTTAAGCCAGAAGAATCCTTGAGGTGACTGAATCCAAATGCCACATTTACAGGTGAGTTACGGGGGCTCTTTAGAGACGGATGGAGCTTCTCCCCTTGCTCAGAATACTGCCCAGAGGAAGCAACTCCACACATCACAGCCCTTCACTGTGGAGCTCACTTCGAGTCCACTCTTGATGCCTCCAGGATTGGACAGGAGGGCCGGCTAGACTCACTACAGAGGTGTTCGGTTAAGCTCTCATCCAATATTCTCCACCTTGATGAGCCAAGGACTTATTCTGGGTTAAAGCTTCCTCTTCTGCTAAAAAGGGTTGATGACCTCAAAGGTCCTTTGGCCTCCGTCTGCTGTAGTATAAGACATTTGTATCAATTATAGAACTATGCTAATGCTTCAGGCTAAGATTCTTATTGTCCTCCCAGTTCTCATGGTGGCATTAAAATGTACTTGAATGCTAACACTGACTCTTGCTTTTAGTGGTAACAGCTATTAACACATATTAAATGCTTACTGCCCTGACACATAATTGTTTTACATCTCTGTTAATCCTCAGACATCCCTCTGAGGTATGGATTATTATCCTCAGATGACAGATGGAGAAAATGAGGCACAGAGTGATTGAGAGACTTGTTTTAGGTCACACAGCTAGCATAGGGTGGGACTAAGAGTCAAGCACTAGGTTACCAGTGCTCTGACACACTAAGACCTACTGCGCAGTAGCTTTCGCTTTTATAGTGCAGTATTAGAGAGAAAGTCAGGGCCACCTGGGATTGTAGCATTGTAGTAGCACCAGACCTCCTAGATTTCCAAACAGATGATGCCGAGATGGGAATATAAAGGACCTAGCAGAGAAGAACAGAAGCTCAGGAAAAGGGACCCAGGGCCAATCAGCTTGGCCTCAAATGCTGGTTCTGCTACATATATGCCCTATGCCCTTGGCCAGGTTACTCCAATCCACTGTGCCTTGGTTTCATATCAGTAAAAGACGGGTGAAGAAGACTCTGTATTAATCTGGTTTGGTGGGAGATGTAAACATCTTAGTACTTAAGAAACTTACTAAACATTTCAAATAATGCCTAATGCACAGACCATCCTTGGTAAATGCTACGTGTTATTACTGAATGTGTGCTATGTGCCAGCTGGTGGGCTTTGGGGGCTTTAATCTCATTTAATCTTCTCAAGAACCTGCAGGGTGGGAATCAGTAAGCAAGCCCACATTACCGATGAGGAAACCGAGCCTTGCTCACCCAAGGTCACTTGCTGTAACTTGCCCAAGGCCTTGAATGCAGGCTCTCTCCCTCTACACCCTGAGAGGTTCCAGCAGCAGCAAAGCATCCTCTGCTAACGCTTCCTGTGACGGACAGCTAAGAACAAGCTCAAGCTGTGAAGCAAACAGAGATTATAATTCGGGGTTGAAATCAATAGAAGGATGATCAAGTAGCAGAGGAGAGGTTGTTAGCTGCCCCTAAAGATTATGTGAGAAGTTGCTGCCTGCATCCTGAATTAAGCTCACCTAGTTGCTTTCTCATCATAAACGTTCATTTCAATGTGGGGAGGAATTTTTTTTTTTTTAAACCATCATGAATAATATATGATGGTTGACATTTTGGAGGAAGCAGGATCTTTACCATCTACCATCTTCCATCAGAGTAATTTATCATTGTCTTTCTCGCTGAACTGCCCCCTCTCCCCGCCCTTAAACTGATGGGGTAGCCTGTCAGCTCAGCTTGTACGAAAACGCAGGAGTATAATTCAATAATGAATTCGCTCAGAGGCCAGCTGTCAGGAAGCTGGTGTTTATTTGAACTCCATTAGATGATCTCTACTGCTCAGCCTCCCTCCGAGGGCTGGCTGAGGGCTGTGGGGGGCCTGCGGTGGGGTGCGGCAGGGCGGGGCAAGCAAATGCTTTTCTGTAACTGCTCGGCCACCAACATTAGGATGTGGCTTTAGATCTGCAGTGGGCCGAGAGAAAAACTGTCTTGTACAGAAACATAATCTTGTCTCCCTTCTTTCCATGATTGTTTTCCTCTTATAAACTTGTGCTTTTGAAATTCCTGGAAACTATGTGCCTTTATAAAGGGCCTGAAAGAAATTCTGAAGACTTAACATGACATCAAGGTGATTTCACTTATTTATAGCCAGTTTTAAGTCCTAAAGGGGAAGAAATGCTCTAATCTGGTTAGTGAACAAGTGAGGGGCACATCTTTCTTAGTTCCTGCCAGACGCCCTTTCTGGCCTCATAGTCCCCATGTCTTACTATGTCACATGTTCACACCCTCAAACCAGGATCATATACTCCAGATTTCCAACAACTATCTTGATTTCAAATATTAGAGCAAGTCTGTTGACTTTTGATTTGTAAAATACTATCACCATAATTATGTTCCAACCACAAGAATATTTTCTCCATTATCTGATTATCCTGGAAAGTTATGCTGGGCCCTCAGCCTAGAATGCATTTTCAAATACTCTCCAACTGAAACCCATAGCAAGCAATACAACCTATTTGATAATACACACACACACACACACACACACACACACAGAAAACCAAGTTTCATGAAATATGTATTATTTTTACCGTGTTACAATGAGTTTTTCCATTGTATTGTACCAAATTCCATTTAAGTTTACTTGTATTAAAAAGTTAGTTTCAAGCCCTAGATGGGTGGCTCACTTTGTTGGAGTGTCATCCCATGCACCAAAAGGTTGAGGGTGTGATCCCTGGTTGAGGAATGTACGGGAGGCCACTGATTGATGATTCTCTCTCATAGCAATGTCCTCTCCTTTCCTCTCTCTCTAAAATCAATAAACATATCCTCAGGTGAGAATTTAAAAAAATAGTTTCAACCCACAAAATTGGTTTCATGATGTACTCACAGGCTATTGTGACCTGAAGTTGGATAAATAATATTTTAATGGCCAGCTCTCCTCAGTGAAACCTGTGTTTCAGGCCAAAAGCCATTTCCTACCAGAAGTCTTTATCCAATAGTTCATTTGCTTGTTTGCTCATTCATTTTCAAAAACAAGCATTTATTGCTGCTTCCTCTGAGCCAGGCCCTGGGCCCAGTACTACAGAAACAAAGAAGCACCAACCAGATGCAGGCCTGTGGTGTGGAGCTCAGGCCTATGGATTTGCAGCAGGAGTGATGGCTATGCTTTGAACTCTCAGAACACTTTATCTTCACATCTTTTCAGATACTTATCTGTGGCTGATTGGCTGACTCATTGACTCATTCTACTATACACTGTGGTTTAGTCTGTGCCAACTCACGTGCTAGACACTAGGGGTTCAATGACTAACAAAGTGCTCATAGTGTAATGGGCTACAGATGCTTATCTTCTTGCAGGCCTAGTGCAGAGTAGCTGCTGATCAGTATTAACCAAATACAGCTTGTGTTTTGTGGGCACATCTGTGCCTCTCTGACCCTGCCCACCCTCCCCTCTCTGTGGGATCTGACCCTCTCTATTGCATATGATTCTTTGCCTTCTTTGGGATGACTTCTCTGGTCACCCATCCCCTCTTTAAAAAAAATCCTCACCTGAGGATATGTTTATTGATTTTAGAGAAAGAGAGGAAGTAGTGGTGGGGGGAGAGAGAAACATCCGTAGGAGAAAGAAACATTGATTGTTGCCTCCCATACACATCCTGACCAAGGATCAAACCCTCAACCAAGGTATGTGCCCTGACAGGGAATGGAACCCACAACCTTTGGTATGCAAGACAACACTCCAACCAAATGAGCCACCTGGCCAGAGTCATCCCTAGTTTTTTTGTTTTGTTTTTTAGTCCCTAGTTTTTTAAAGTCCCCCTGATTCCTGACTCTTTTCTCTTTTGGTTCACGGTGCCCTATCAGCTGACTTTTGTAGCAATCTTTTCTTACCCAACTACTTGCTTGAGTTAGCTGACAACCTACAAGGCTTAGAGGAGCCCAGAAAGACATGACAACATCACACTATTTCACAACACAGTGTCCTCAAACATACTCTGAATTGATGTTAAAATAACTTGGGGGTGGCTCTTTTGTTAGAACCTGTATCTGTCATCTACTAACCTGTCCCTCGCTGGAAGCCACATCTATCCACTAAAGTGTTGTGTCTGTCCTTTCAGCTCAGTCAGCCCTTTCTGAGAGAAGAGATACAACCAACGTTGTAGGAGGGAAATAGTTGCCTTGTATACTCTTTGAGGAGGAAATGTCCTATGCTGCCCTCCCTTTCCCTGCTGTCTGATCCCAAGCTCCACCGTCTGGGTCCTGTTATCTGTCCCTGTATGGACAACCTAGTTTGGGATCCTTCCCATCTCAGTCAAGTTTCAATAGAGGACACTCCCCATTGTATTCTCCCTGTGACTCCAGGGGAGGAACAGGTGTCATCTGAGCAGGCAGATGGGGCCCAGGCATCTAGGCCAGGGAAAAAAGAAGATATTTAAGCACCTAATCTGGTGATGGTGGTTCCTATGCTTACTATGTCCCCTCCTACTTTAGATCAACTGAAGTCATTCACACCTCTGTTACTTTATGTGGAGTTGAGGACAGCCATGACAGGATGTCAAACAGAGCTACTGTATTCATTAAACCTGTACTAGACACCTGCTCTCTGCCAGGCATAGTCCTGGGCTCTGCAGACACAGTAAACCAGACTGGGTTCCTGAGGTAGGTCTTCCTCATTCCGAGTCCTTCTACTTCGGCTCGGAGTCAAGCTCTATGCCTTCCCCTAAGGGGTCTAGCCCAGCTCAGAGTCCAGGCTGCTTGGCTGGGGCCCTCATATCCTGGGGAGCTGCTGCCCATCTTTCTCTGAGGGCTACCCCTGCTCCTGTACCTCTCATAGCAGCTGGGGTGCTACACAGAAGCACAGGGAACCCCCTCCCAGCGAGGCACACAGCTGGGAACCTGCGACTGAAGGAGTTGTACTTCTGGAGGCCACCTTGTCTTGCTGAGCTCAGAAATGCTGCTGGGTTTCTGGGTGACAGCTGCTACTTGGAACCTAATAAAGGGACTCCCATTCACAGTATACAAATTGTGGCATAACATACCAGGTGAAGAAGGATATAGTGTTTTCTGTCAGGCACAGACCTTGTTACTGTTATATATAAGCACCATGTCAAGTCTGCGTGCCCACCAGAAATCCCACTCTCTGGACAGTGCTACTGGATTCCTCCCTAGCAAGGATCCTGGCTGACAGTCAGCGGGCATACACTGCCTTTTCCCTTCCCCAAAGAAGAACTGGACAAGATAACCCTGGGTCCTCTCTGGGTGGCTGCTGGACTTTCCTGGAGGGCAAGTTATTCTCAGGTTTCACTTCCAATTAAGGAAGTGAAGTTAGAAGCTCTTTTCAACATCACCACCATCATTTTCATCATCACCATCACCATTAGCATATAATTACCAAGCATTTTTGTGTGTGTGGCCAATATTAGATTGAGATTTGATATAACTTAATTCTCATGGCAACCCTGAAAAATAGACATTATTACCTCTCTCTTCCAGATGAGGAAAATAGATCTCAGAGAAGTTAAAGAATTTTCCCATGGCCCCATAGCTAGAAAGTGGATGCTGCTGACTTTAAATCCAGGTCTGTCTAATGCCAAAGCTCATGCTATTCTTACCAGGTCAGGCTGCTGCCGGGAAAGCCACCATTTTACTGATCACCTGTGTGCCAAGCCCCATGCCAGGTGCTTTATTTTAGTTAATACTTGCAGTGCCTCTTATGAATAATTACTATTATTGTCAATTTATAATTGAAGGTAGGTGCACAAAGGCTAAGTCATTTTCCTGATGTCACACAGAGCTAGAGGGAGGTAGAGCCAAGATTTGAACTTGGGTACTTTCTGTTAGTCTACATTCCTTCACATGAGAGGAAGGAAAACAACAATGCAAACCTGATAACGAATTTCACTTTATCCCAACTATGCAAATAAGTACTGTATTATTGGCTGAGGTCAAGGCCACGGAACACCAAGGAGGAAGTCCACAGAAAAAAGCATTTGCTGTGTCCTGTTTCTTGGTGTCCAGTCACATGGGCTTGTTTTACATAAAAATCTATTTGGGGATACTCAGTAGTGATAGACAGCTGGTTTGTCTGAATCTAGATCAGCGTGGAGCATGGACATTGTGATTCAGAAAAACGTTAGACAAAAGGAATTTTTACAGTAACATGTGAAACCCACCATCATCCATTCATTGGTAGAGCAGATACTCTAGTCCAGTATTATAGGTCTGAAGAGTTGCAAGGTCTCTTCTTTGAAAGCATCTGTAATTTAACTGAAGGCGACAGATATATAAACAATGATGTGGGACCTGACTTCTTGTCATGCTTCTGCTACTAATCTGTAACATGATTTGCAGTAGATGATTTAACCTCTCTGGGCTCTGAATCTGCAGTGTGAAATTAAGTCAACTAGATAATGCATCTATCCATTCTCCTTCCTACTGTCCCTCCCTCTATTCCCCCCTCTCCTTCTTTCCTCCTGTTTCTTCATTGTTCAAGGCAGTATCTATGCATATTTATCTTGAGCAGTTAGGTGCAAAAATGAATTATATCATACACTCCTTTCCTGGAAAACGTGGTTTAGAGGGTTGACAGACACTCATGTTTGGTGTATAAAGCCACCTGCCCAGAGCTGTGCACATGGTAGTGGTGGCAGCGTGAGCACCTGAAACACAAGTTGGCCTGACTCCAAGGCCCGGTCACTCCCCTTGTGCTGAGAGGTCCACTTCTCCCAGCACAGGATTCTCAACTTCCTCACTTGACAGGCACCTTAAGGCAAATCAGATCTGCTGGCTTGGTGAGTGGCCAGAGGACAACAGGAGTACATGGCCCTGGCTGGCACCGATGAGGTTGGCACAGTCAGGGCATTCCTTAGGCAGAAGAGCCACTGCAAGCCAACCAGCAATAGCCCTAATCAGATCCTATAATGTGTGCAGTAAAGAACGGTTAAGCAAGTAACATTTCTCTTGCTTGGAATAATATTTATACCTCCAGTTGATTAGAAGAACACACCCCGGGAAGGCTCACAAGTGTCCACACAAAATCATCTAACTGAATAGGACAGCAAGAAGCTCCCTAACCAGGAACAAAAGCAGCATTTCTGGCTAAGATGAAGAAGCAGGTTTTTCCTTGATTTATCTCGGCTCCTGGCTCTGCCACTTAACTGGCCTGCGAATTTGGAAGGGTCACCGAGCCTCAGAGGCCCTCCACATTCTCAGGATGGGTTGACGAACGGTCTGGATTATAGAGTGCCTTCACCTCTAAAAAGGTTCAAGTTTGAACGCATTTACACACTCATATCAAGCCCCTCTGGTGGAGCTTAGAGCATTTTCCCAATTTCACTTCCACTGTCTTGTCATTGGTCCTGTGAGGAAGGGCCAGGCCAGGGCAGCTGTGGGCCCCACAGTCCGATAGGTGCTGGTGAGAACCCAGCTCCACACATCCCAGTGGCAAGGCCTTCTCCTTGGATCCCCAGGTGCAGACTAGGGTAGATAATACCACTTACCTGAGGTGGCTGCCCTGATCCTCTGCTCTTCTCCCCTTCCATGTTCTCCGTGAGCAAACGTTCATGTGCTCATGGTGTCCATGCCTGCTTGTTTGCAATTGGCTCCCCAGTCGAGATCTCCAGCCCTAACCTCCGTATGAGCTCAAGAACTGCTTCTGAACTCCAACCAGGCCTTTCCTCTTGGGTGTCCTAAGGGGGTGTGTCCCTTCCTTGCCCATATGGTGCTCAGGCAGAGGCCGTCAACTTGTTTCCAACCCTCCTCTGTTTCCAGGTTGCCAACCTGGCAAGAGAACCACTATCTACCCAGGCACCTGAGTAAGAGTCTTCCAACTCTGGCATCCCTCAGATCCAACCCAACTAAGCCCTGCTGATTCCCCACCTTTAAACAGAACTCGAGGATGCCCTTTACCATTTCTACCCTGATCACCACCCCACTCTTGGCAGGAACTCTTGGCATAGAAGTGAATATAGAAGGTACACAATCTGGGACTGCTCAGCGTACTGACTTTTAGAGCAACCTCCACATACATGAGGCATTACTACATTGAAAGACATTCAGAAGAAAATTACTTTAAGTCCCTCCTTCTTGGATACCTTTTCCTGTTCACAGACCCTGAACTGGGGAGCAAAGAATAGAGAGCAGTTTTGCTGGCTCCTGTGCCCTTTCATGCTGCTGGGTCTTTGCACAATTTTTACCTCTCCCTGGGTCCCCCTCCCTCCCTTGCCCAGCTATTTCTCACCTTTAAGACTCCGTTCCTAATTGATGACCTTCCCCGTCCCAGGAGCACCTCCGCTATGCTCCCAGAGTCCCCTGGGCAGGTTTCTGGCCTATCACACTGACACTGTCTCTTTTTCATCACCCCAGTAGCGGGCTGTGAGTGACTAATGAACAGGGGATGTGTTCTATTCATCTTTTTGATTCTAGCACAGGATCTGGCGAAGAGCAGACCTCAGGAAAAAAGGCGTCCAGTGGAAGGCACAATTGAAAACTTGTAAAAGAGTGCCTGGGCCTATGGCCCAGGCACCAGCAGATGTACCCACCCCTCGCCTAACAAGTCTGGATATCAATTCTGAAGGTGAACAGTGTGAAAGCCTTTCAGCTCATCTGCAGACTGCAGCATCAGTAATAGCTGACTGCAAAGTGAGTATTGATTCAAGATTCCCCCTGGACCTTTGATTTCTCATTCTCCCCATCTATCACTGAGCAGGAACAACAAAACTTTGCTCATAAAAAATTCCAAATGCCTTGGATAGCATATTTTCTAAATGTGGATAACTGAGCCCACCCCTTTGCCTCCCCTGACACTCCCTCAAGAGTCTTCAATGCCCATCCTCCTGGCCTCCTCCCTCTCCCACCCACCCAAATGCTGGCCTGGAGGTGATTCTGTTCCCCCTCAAAGAGCCATGGCAGAACAGGTGCCCAACGCACTCACCCTCCATCGAAGGGGTTCTCCCCGGGGATGATGTGTGTGCTGTCCCTGCCCACAAGGAACTTGATGCGGTCGTAGAAGGAGTGCAGGTTCTGCTGGGACACAGGGGCCTGTGTCTCCTGGATGATGTCCACAGGGTCAGGGGACCCCAGGCACAGTGGATTGACATGACAGAGGGGCTGAAGGCAGCAGTCGGGGTCCATGCAATCCATCAAACCATCTGCAAGGGTGACAGAATGTGAGGCTTATGTACTAGATTCAATTAGCCACATTTGTCCACAACACCTTCATTCACTTCTATATTTCCCACTCATTAAAAAACTTTATTAAGCCCTGGCTGCTGGCTCAGTGGAAAGGTGCTGGCCTGCAAACCCAAAGGTTGCTGGTTCGATTCCCAGCCAGGGCACATAACCAGGTTGCAAGCCCGGTCTCCAGCCAGGTCAGTAGCTGGAGGCAGGTGAAAGGCAACCATACATTGATGTCTCTCTCCCTCTCTGCCTCTCTCCCTTCCCCTCTCTCTGAGAATAATAAATAAAATCTTAAAAAAACAACAACAACAAAAAAAAAAAACACAAAACCTTATTAAGTGCTAGACCGTTGCTGGGCACCAATGAGATCCAAGTGCTTCAGGCCTGGTCTCAATATACTAGTCTCGTTGGAGAGACAGACAGTAGGTGTATAGCAAACATGTGCTATTTTCTTCAAAGACACAGAAAGATTTATATATCTGAAGGTCCAGAGAACACATTGAACATGGAAGTTGCTAAATTCAAAGGCTGTGCTTAGAAAATGAGTGATGAAGCCAGACAAGGTAAGGCTATTGTGCCTGGGGGCCATAAGGGCACAGGTTACGGAGTTTGCATTTTATCCTAGGAACAATGGGAGCTATTGAAAGGTCTTAAGCAAGAGGTAGAAGCCTGGGGCTCCATTGAGGTGTGGTTCTTGAGGTGGTGCAGGGAAATATAATGGCTGCTGAGACTGGAGTACTAACAGTGAGGACTGAGAGAAGAGGATGGTTTTGAGAGACATTTAAGTGGTAAAAACACAAAGATATGGTGACTGACCGGCTTTTGGGGGTGAGGAAGGGCAGTGCTGTGAGGGCTCTGTAACCCTCAACATCTCTCACAAGCAGCAGGGTCTCTGCCTGCCATGGGAAGGGATTTCCCAGCTTACTACCTGTTTTCTAGTCTCTGGCTGAGTTGTCATCAGCAGGGAATTCTCTTTACCACCTGGATGGGTTTCTTCAGGACGGAAAATTATATTACGACTTCTAATTTCCCAAAGTTTAAAGAGAGAAAGTCCATCAGACCACAAATTTTTGCTTTTGTTATCCCTTAGTATTTTTATGGGCATGCCATAGACTAACTTAAAATGGGTAACAAACCCAGGGATTAGAAGATGCTATCCAAAGTGAGGGGCAGAAGAGCCCAGCATTACAGTCTATGTACTTTGTAGGCAGAGAACAGTGTCAGGAGGCAGAATCAAATTCTACCACTCCTGCTTATTAGCTTGTTTATGGCTTTGGGCAAAATTCCCATCCTATTCTAGTATCTCTGTTGTATCCCTAACACTTGGTATGGGTGCTTAAAACAAGACTGTTAAATAAATAAATGAATAAAAATGGAATGAATTAACGAATGAATCAAAAATGAAAACAAATGATAGTCCATACAAGCCAGCAAACCATTATCTTTATTCCACTTAATCAATAGTGTGGTATAGTGGGAGGATCAATGAGGCTCAGAGACTGAAGTTAAAGTTTCAGCTTGAGTTTCTGTCCTCACTGCGAGCCCCAGGCTCGTCACTGACATGCCTGCCTCACTTCCGTGGACCTGGTGCTCGCCAGGGCTAGAACACATGCATCGGAAAGATGGGGAGCCCCTCCCACATGGGCAGTGTTGTGGCCTCAGGCAAGTTCCTTGATCTCCCTGAAACCTGTTTTTCCCCCTTATTAAGTTCTGGACAAAAATCCCTTGTGTTCCTTGTTCACTTCTACAAGGTATCCAAGACCTTACACCCTGCCTGAGGGCAGCACAGTGATGAAGAGTATGGAATCCAGAGCCAGACTATCTGGGGGCCAATTCTAGCTCTGAAACTTATACTGTGTGATATTGGGCAAGTTACTTAGTCTCTGGCTTCAGTTTATCACATCTTTTACAAGGGTGAAGCGTGTCACATAAGTATTTGTCACATAAATAAATATACCCTCACATCCAGCAGAGTACTTGGCATTGAGTTACTGCTGACTAAGGGTTAGTTCCCCTTCCCGACCCTGAGCCCTCACTAAAGTGAAGGGCCATTTGTCTTTTGTCTGCTCACCTGCCAGATGTATCCTAAGACATGCACAGATCTCTCGTCACCCTAGCGCAGTCCTGAGTCCTAACTTGTGGCTCCTGTCCCGGTTCCCAGATATAGCAACTAACTGCCTAGCAAAGCACCTGTCTTCTCCTGCAGTTGGCGGGCTCCGTCATACTTTCTCATGTTGCCTTGTCAGACATTGCTTAAACACATAATTATAGCCTGAGCTGAGGGTTATTTGCATTCTGCTATTGATGTTAGCATGACAGATTCAGCTGCCGCATCCCTAAGTCGGCAGAAATGGTCCATTATTCAATCCCGGTGAGCAGGAACGCTGGCCATTAAATCAGCTAGCACAATTGAAGGGCCATGAAAAGTCATGGCTAATTTGAAATTTTATTAGCTCTTGCCTGTTCTTGTTTACCACCAAAGCAGTCCCGGGAAGCCAGTCTTCGACCTCTTTATAAACACTCTGCTCTGCGGTGCCTTGGAAGAAGGTTAGCCAGGAATTGTTATTAACACTTTTAATACAAGTATGATGATGATAATCGCAGCTGCCACTTACTGAGTGACAGGCATTGTGCTTTACAAGGAACGTTTTAAAGGAAAGTGTCACAGTCTTCCCAACTCTCATGAGGATCACCCTCATTTTAGAGAGGAAGAACTGGAAGCTAATAGTGGTAAAGTGACTTGGTCAAGGTCTCATAGTGAAGAAGCTGATTCAGAATTTGAACTCAAGTTCTTTGTGAAGTATGAAAGGTTTTAGGGTCATGAAGAAATTTTAGGAACTACTTCTTAAGGTGGAAAACATGCATTTATGAGTCCTGCAGAAATGCTGCTCTCCTGCACACTTCCAGCATGCGGGGTGACCTCCCTCGCAGCACTCACCTCCCCCATGTTGGAATTTTGACCTTCTGTCTCCCTCCCAAGACCACGAGCCCCTGGGGATCTGGGCTGTCTGACTCATCTCAGGATCCTGGTGTCGACCACTCTAACTTTCACCTTCACCCTTGCCTCTGGAGTATGGGCTCTCCCACATCTCCACCCCACCCCCTTTATTTCCTTTTAAAAAACAAATTCAGCAGTAAGTTTTGAAAACAAACTGTTGTTTCTTGTGGTCAGAGGGCCTTTGTGATGATCTAGTTGGCCATCCTGCAAGGGCTTTGAGATTCAGCGTGCCCATCTGCAAAATGAATAATCAGACCTACCTCACAGCGATGCTGGGAGGATTAGGAAAGATCATAGATGTGAAGCACTTAGGGTGACACTTGATAAATAATATTACTATTAGCTCCTGGCCAGGTGCTTCTGTTGAACAGGTATTGGGAAAACAGGCCTGCCATCTGGCTGTGTGCTGGCCCCCTCCCCATGCAATGCGCACATTTCCGGCAGCCCCGCCTGGGTACAGTCTGGCCTGGGAGAAATGAATTAGAGGAACATGGCCATAGCAACGTACCTGTAAGCTAGGGTGGTAGAGAACTCAGGGGACTTGAAAACTAAGGTTCTTTGAAAAGGAGGTATTACACTAACAACGCTCTTCTGAGATTCTGAGACTGGGGTATTGTTCACGGCATGCTTCACAGGTTAGGGAGTAAGGCCAGGCCAAGAATTCTGTCTGTCCACACCTTCCTATGTCGATGCTCCCTAATCATTCATTCAACACATATGTGCTAAGTAGTAAACGTGAGCTAAACCTCTGCTAATAGAGACAATTATTTAAGTTATTTGTGCATATTTTAAAAATGAGAGAGCCCATAAAATTCTTATCAAAGGCTCAATGTACAAGACCAGCTTTCAAGCAAGCCTCTATTTATTTAATGAAGAGGGATAAAGTTTATTTATAAGGGAATAGGGAAGTGAGGCCTTTTTTTTTTTTTAATACTAAGTATTGTTGTTTTTATTTTAGACTTTATTCATTATTTCCAGAGAGAAGGGCAGAGAAGGAGGAAGAAGAGGAGAGAAACATCAATGTATGGTTGCCTTGCACATGCCTGCAACTGTGGACCTGGCTGGAGACCTGGCTTACAACTTGGTTATGTGCCCTGACTGGGAATTGAACCAGCAATCTTTGGGTTCACAGGTCGGTGCCTATCTACTGCCCAGCCACGATCTTACTTTTTTATTATTATCATTATTAATCTTCACCTGAGGTATGTTAATTTATTTTAGAGAGAGAGGAAAGGAGAGAGGAACACCCATCAGTTGTCTGTATGCACCCTGGCCAGGGAGTGAACCCACAACTTAGGTATGTATCCTGGCCAGGAATCAAGCCAACAACCTTTTGGTATATAGGACAATGCTTCAATGAACTGAGCCAGCTGGCCAGGGCAAGCCCCTCTTTATATTTTCAAATGCAGCACGTGGAAGCCTACAATAGGGGCATATGACTGCTCCACAGCATGAGAGAATCTTCCACAGTTTCCTTTTCTTAGGGATAGATGACAATGTTAGAATAGTCATATTGAGAGGCAAAAGTATGCTTTGGAGACAGAAAAGTAAATTTGGGGGTAGACTAGAAATACATCAATATATGTTTTTTGAGATTCTCTGGTTTTGGCCAGCCTGGAAACATTTACATTTCCCACACACTTCATATTTCACTTAATTGTATATTTAAGTGAATATATGGTTGACTTATAAAATGTCCATGTTTCATATATTTGTTCTTCCTATTTTGAGGTCCTCATTATCACAGCAGAAAAACATTAAAAAACAACCCAAAAACACCACCAGGAAAAGAGAATTTCCCTCTATTTCCTTTAAGTTTTCTTTTCTTTAAAAACAATTTTTTTCAGTCTTGGCTGGTGGCTCAGTGGAATGGCACCAGCCTGCGAACCCAAAGGTCGCTGGTTTGATTCCCAGCCAGAGCACATAACCAGGTTGCAAGCCAAGTCTCTAGCCAGGTCTATATCTGGAGGCAGGTGAAAGGCAAACATCCATGGATGTTTCTCTCCATCTCTGCCTCCCTCCCTTCACCTCTCTATAAAAATAATAAATAAAACTTAAAAAAAATAAGTTAAAAATATTTAATAAAACAATTTTTTTTTTTAATACCCTGACTGGGGATTAAACCCTTAAATGAACCTTTTTTGGTATATGGGATGACACTCCAATCAACTGAGCCATGCAGCCAGGGATCCTTCAAGTTTTTAAAATCCTCCTAAACGCTAAACCCCAACTTTTAGTGGAAGTGAAGAAAAGACAATGTCAGAGGCCATTTGGGCTCCTTGAGGCTGGGAGAGTGAAGCAACGCCACATTCAGCAGTGAACTCTGGTGGGAGTGGAGGGCAAAGGTAACAAGGAAAGGAAATGGACAGAAAAAGTCTAAGTAGGAATTAAAAAGAAAGATGAAAGAAAGAAAAAAAGAAGGATGGAAGGCAAAAAGGAGGGAGGAAAAAAAAAAAAAAAGGAAAAGGGGACCAGGTGTTTGGGTCACAAAATAAAAATTCCAAAGTGGTTCATGTGCTTGTGACCTTTGAACATGAAGACTCCCTCCCCCGTGCTGGAATGCTGCGAGGTGCATTGCTTTTTTGCTAATAGTTCCCTCTATGTGCTACCAACTTGAGGGTGAAGGCCAAGCCATTTCCTTTGGCATCCCTGGGTGGCAAATGACCTTAAGAACTAGGAGCAAGAGCATGTGGAGGGAAAAAAATCCAGGCTAGAAGCCTGAAGACCCAGTTCTGTTTCGAGTCTGCCACTTTCTAGCTGTGAGACCTCGAGCATATTCCCTTCATATGTCTGAGGTGTAATTTATGGGTGTAAAACTGGGATAATAAGCTCTGTCAAACTGTCAGGGTTGCGGAAAGATTCCTAGGTTGGGAAGCATAAGTGAGCAATTCAAGGTAAAGAAATTTTGGTATCCTTCCCATTCCTGTGGTGATTCCTGGAGTTCCCTCTGCACACAGCTTCAGGGGAACCGGGATAGGTGAAGTCCCCTGTCATCACTTGCAGTCCTGACTAGAAGTGGCTTTCTGCTCATTTTGTGATCTTTATAGTTGCCAGTGATGTTGGTTGACTCACCTCCCTCTCTGATGTCATTGTCCTCAACTGTAAAGTAGGTCAATGGGCAGCCCCCGAGGTATCTGCCTGACAGCCACCTTCTGGCTTTCATATGCCGTGGGCCCCTCTCCTCTGGTGGCTGCCTACTGTAACTTTCACAGAGAGTGAAATGTGTGCATGAGAATTCTATTAAATGTGGTCAGCTCGCCTTCCCATCTACAGATGAAGATACTGGGCTCAGGTTAAGTGATTTACCTGTTGCCATAAAATGACAGAGTTGGGAATTTTCTCCCCTACCTTTCTCCAGATCCAGCCATGAGGTCAATTTCTCTATCCTGTCCCCCTCCACGGAGGGCAGGAACTGACCTGTTTTATTTCTGCACCCCAAATGCATAGCACAGGGCCTTGCACAAAAAGTATGGTATTTGTTGATGAGTGAAAAAAAGTGAATGAATGATTATACGAGAATCCCAAATGGACCAGTCTAGTAGGGTCCACTGAGGGCCATGGGATGTAATGAAGCCATCTCTCCCTGGAAGAACTTGTTCTTCTTAGAAAGCAGGCATAGGGGGCAGACCTGCTCTGTTCTTTTAGCACCTGTCATGTGGCTAGCAGTCCTTGTGATGGGCACTGGACAGACATGAATAAAACAGATTCCCAGTCAGGGCACATACCAGGTTGCAAGCCAGGTCTCCAGCCAGGTTCATAGCTGGAGGCAGGTGAAAGACAACCATACATTGATGTTTCTATCCATCTCTGCCTCCCTCCCTTCCCTTCTTTCTAAAAATAATCAACAAAATCTTAAAAGTAAAAGAATAAAACAGAGTCATGCCTCCATGGATTCAGTTTAGCTTGTCAAACAGAGACAATAGAGTGCTGGAAAAGAAAGACACAGGGGTTGGGGGCAGTATGGAAGGCCAACAGTGGGAACCCATCTCAGGCTGGGGGCTGGAATATTTCCTGGAAGAGAGAATGCTTAAACAGAGACTAGAGGATGGACAAGAAGAAGCCAAAAGGAAAACCAAGCTGGGGGCAGGCTGGGAAAATTATTGGGCTAGTACACTCTTTGCATTCTAGTTGCTTACACGGTTCCTTAAATTGATAGTCCTGCGGATGGTGTATAACAAGTCTATCCGTCTCTCTGCAGGCTGAACTCCTCCCCTGCACAGCCCATCAGCCAACCTCATCTCTCAGCCGTCTGCGGTCTAGCCACGGAGCTGTTTCACTGGCTGTGACCAGCATCTGGGAGACCCTGGAGGGTGAGGGTGGAATGAGCCTCTTCTGTACGCATCTGGGAGAAGTTTTTGTCATTTACCGTAATAAATTCTCTGCCTTCTTTGAAAAGGCTTGCAAAATCTTTATCTGTCCCTTAGAACACAGGATTTTTAAAGGTCAGTGTCTCTCATCTCTTATCACAAGAAACGTGGTTTTAGAGATAGTCTGAAGGGTGAACAAATTCTATGGCTTTATGGGAATTCTCCATTCCAGCAATGGGAGATGAGTAGAAGGAAGGACAGGGAGCTTTGTTCTTAGTTTTCTTGAACTTTTTTTTCCAGGTTGCATCTATCAATTATTTGAATTGCAAGCCGTGATTATTTTTCATGAGACCAGCAGTGCCTAAAGAAATGATCTTACCTTGGAGCTTATGAAGGGTTCTTTATCAAAAGGGGTCTGGTTAATCTACAGTGACTTCTTAATTCTGGGTTCTTTTTAAACACCGGTTCCATCCTCATCCTAGCTCTCCCACTGTGTGACTTTGAGCAAAGCATTTCAGCTTACTGAGCCTCAGTTTCCCTACATGTAAATGTCTGCCTTGCAAGTGAGGTGAGTGCTGCTGATTATGGGCAGAGTCCAGCATAGCACCTGGCACCTTGGGATGCTCTCTAAACAATGTCTATTATTTTGTTTTGCATATATTTGACATTTTTCCCTCTTAGCAATAAGCATATGACAGCTTGAAATATAAATAATCCAGAAATAAAAAAGTCCAAGGTATATTATTATATGGAGAAAAATACAATAACCATAAGTGAAAAAAGTAGAATATAAAATTTTACAGAGTATAATTTCAATGTTTAAGAATGATTATTCAGCCCTGGCTGGTGGCTCAGTGGATAAGGTGCCAACCTGTGAACCCAAAAGTCGCTGGTTCGATTCCCAGCCAGGGCACATAATCAGGTGGCAAGTCAGGTCTGCAGCCAGGTCCAGCTGGAGGCAGGTGAAAGGCAACCATACACTGATGTCTCTCTCCCTCTCTGCCTCTATCCTTTACCCTCTCTCTAAAAATACTAAATAAAATCTAAAATAAAAAAATAAAAAAAGAATGATTACTTATACATAAAAATATAATTATTTCAGAACGAGTATCATGTTGCTGTGCTTCTAGATGGAAAGGAGCAGGAAGAAAACAGACATTTGCAAGTGATGAAGCTGAGTGACTCACTCAAGGTCAGGCTCCAGCAAATGGGGGAGCCAGGGTGTGAATCCAACCTGGGTACAGATCCTCCCCTCTTAATCCCTGCACTAAATTGCCTCTTGGGCACTTTAACTAGATCACCTGTAATCCTCACAGCAACACTACATGATAGGCAGTATTACCCTTACTTTACAGACATTTGGCATGTTAGAGCAGTTTCACGGTCTCTGCAATGGGCATGAAAGGAATATTCCTATCAGAAAGTCTGTGTGTAACACATGAGAAGGCACCTGTGGTGGCACTTCACAGAGGGCTTGATAAAAGGTACAGCAGGTATAGGCATACCTTCTTCACCAAGTGAGGCTCACCAAGAAACTCACCTCAGTGCCTGCCTGCCACCAGCTGTGCCCTGGGTGACATCTGGAGGCACTCATGATTGACAGGGCTTAGGAGCCTAGAAGTCACTGAGATCCACTTAGGATCTGCTTTTTGTTTTTAAATCTAGACAACAACCATAAAGGAAAACAAAAACAAACCAATAAAGCTAAAGGCAGCTCAGCCATATTGTGTAACTTTTTTTTTTTTTTGGTCTCATAGTTTGAGAACACGGCAACTACATTCTTAATGAAGCTTGAAATTCAGGTTTAATTTGGAAAGGATTGCTTTAAGCCTAGAGATTGGGAAAGAAGAGAAACTGGGAGTTCTCAGGTAACTTAGAGAACCACGGTTGAGTTTATGGTAGGGCCGTCTTAAGTCTGGGCAACGGAAAAGCTCTCACGTGGGGGACCTCACAAACCCTGGCAGAAATGCCCCCTACAGGCCGTGAGACCTCAGCAAATACTTCTCACCAGGCCCTGGCTTCCTCGTCAAAAGGAAATAGGAAGGGGCTCATTCCTAACTCCCAGTGGTGCCGGGTGGGTGCACAACTGCTTTGCAAACTGTAAAATGTCATACAAGTCATCCTTCTCATACTCTGGTTGGCTTTGTGATACTGTTATAGCCTATTTAAATTCAAGCAGGTACTCACACTACACTCCTGGGAGGAGAGTAAATCAATCACTAGGAGAAGGTGGACATGCTCTAGGTCCACAGGGCCATGTGGAATGGTCTCAGTCCTGTGTTAATGACTTTCTTTGTGGCTTTTTTAAAAACTGAATTTATTAGGGGGATATTGGTTAATAAAATTATATAGGTTTCAGGTGTACAATTCTGTAATACACATCTGTATATTGTATTGTGTGTTCACCACCCCAAGTCAAGTCTCCTTCCATCGCCATTTATCACCCCTTTACCCTCTTCTACCTCTGTCTCATCCCCCTTCCCTTCAGCAATCACTATACTGTTATCTGTGTCCATGAGTCTTTCTTTCTTTTCCTTTTTTCTTTGTTTAATCCCTCACCCTTCTCACTCAGTGCTTAGCCCCCTCCCTGCTGACAGCTCTCAGTCTGTTCTCTGTATCCATAAGTCTGTCTCTACTTTGTTAGTTTACATTGTTCATTAGATTCCACATATGAGTGAAATCATATGGTACTTGTCTTACTCTGACTGGCTCATTTCACTTAGCATGGTGTTCTCCAGGCCCATCCATGCTGTCTCAAAGGGTCATGATATTACATTCCCTCTCTGGAATGTGCAGGGGAGTAGAAGGAGGGAGCTGGAGTCAATGTGCTCTGTCTCTTCCAGACCTGTTACTGGACATTAAACCCTGCTAATTCCTTCTCCAAGCCCCTGAAAAATATGAGCCAAGAATGATCACTCAGCGGACTCTAACACTTCTCCCTTCCAGCCTGACTTATGTATTTGGGATTATGCTGCTTTCCACATCATAGCTGAAATACAAGTGCTTATTTCATTCTGCCTCTATTAGATTTAGTTGTTTGGGTATCATTTCTTCCAAATGACTGTAAGCTTCCTGAAGGAGAAAGACTAGGCCATGTTCATTGGTCTTTATATCCCCTTAGAAAGGAGCATGAAGACTTGCAGACAGCAGGAGCCCACCAAATGTGTGTTTGACTCAACTGAAAGCAGCCCAGAGCTAAATATGGCTCACTTCCGTGCTGCCTAGCACAGCATGCCCTGTTTCTCCCTCTCCACTGGGTCTGCCCCTGTTTGGCCAAGACCCAGAGGAATAGACGGGCTGGTGTGTGTGTGTGGGGCTGTCTCTGCCAGCATGGTCATTTCATCTGTGCCATCTTGCAAAGCAGGGACCCCCTGCTGCTTCCCCTGGTTGTCCCAAAGGGCGTGGAGGCCACCAAACTGAGAGGGCCCTAAAACCCAAGGCTGAGCCCCCTCAATAATCTGGTTTCCCCAGCTGGCTGTCTCCTCAGTCATGACGACCCAGGAGTTGTCTTCCCGGCTAGACTGGAGGCCTCCTGGGAAGGAAGCGGGATCATATCAAGTTCCTGGTGGGGTATCCCGGCATTTGATAATATCAGCTGAAGGAGTGGATGCTCCTTCATCACTGACACGACCCCCCTGCATTGCTCCTGTGTGCTGTTGCTGTCTCCCTCCAGATTGTGACTTCTACAAGATCAGAGACTATGTCTGAAGCCCCAGGACCTAGGTAGGACAGGACCACATTCAGCATAGACATTCAGTTAATGTTTGTTGAGTAAGTGAATGAACTCAGGTTACGGTGTGGCTTTTATAAAAGGTAAAAGCACCTTTCAGCCCATAACATGTTTTATAAATATAAATAAAAATTGGGGGATTTTTTTATTGTTCTTGCATAGTTTCTGCTAGTTCATCTGTCACAGCAGCTGGAGGAGGCTCTGTTCCTTTGGGGTCTGGATCAGCCCTATTTCCTGTGACAAGAAGCTCTTCCTCCCACCAAAGCTGTGGGGCTATGGCTCCCTTCCATGTAAACATGGGGGCATTCTAGTACTGGGCAGGCTGGCTTTGAGGGATAGAGGCAGCACTGGGATTGAGTTTTACGTGACAGAATAAATGAACCTTGCTTTATAACCTATTTTTGTCTATGTGCCTCTCCTTCCATTTCTCAGGGACATTTAGTTCTGTTGCTACCCAGATGTTCAATAGCTGATGCTTTGGCCGAGACCCGGGGCTTTTGAGAAGAGAATGACCTCCTGGTGCTGCTCCTCTGCATGAATGTCCTCTTGGTCACTGGAATTGTGTCTACACAGGCCAAATGAAGGGGACTGCTGAGGCAATTATGCAGATAACGCAGGTTAACATCTCTTCCCTAGGAAGAGCCAATATTGGACTGCATCTTACCTGAAGACCACTGTTTATCACCAAGGGATACTTGGGTGCTTTTCCTTGTTTAGCCTGCCTTTGCCATAATGAACTCTCTGGATGGAAAGCCCTTTCCTTCCTGGAAACACTGCCCTATTCAAGTGTCAGCTCCCTGAGGAATGTCCCCCCAGTCCCACAGCCACCAGTATCTAGCTCTTCAACTGCACTTATGACTATCCATTACACTTAACTTTGGTCATTCCACCTCATCTATGTTTCCAGAGCCCAGGGACATGACTTCTTATCTCTCTGCCTAGGGTCTGGCCCCACTATAGGAACTCTGGATATTTAAGGAGCACATGAGTTAATGAACTATACAAGTTTCAGATTAGGTAAGGGACGTATCAACCCTGTAGGGAGGCAGGAAGAGAACATGGACACACTGTCTCTGACTGGCCATGAAGCCTGGCCGCCTCTTGGATGCAGGCAGTAGGTAGAAGGAACGAAAACTGGCTCAGGAAAAAGGCCAGCAGTCCAAAACAGCCCTTTCCAGGTTGCTACAGTCAAATAAATGGACCAGGGTAATCACGACAGTACACAATTGGCCTTTTAATCCTTACAGTGTTTTGAAATTATAGAACCACTCTAAGTAGAAAATTCCCAAAGGGCGGGATGCAAACTTTCTAGCCTGTTGACTTCCTATTCTGCTATATACTAGCCAGTCCCTGGTATAAATGTGAGGGAGCTGAATAAATACATTTGGACTGGGCCAAATGGTAGGCCATTCTTAGAAAGCAAGGTTAACTGTTTCAATTTTTTTCAAATTCCTATGATTTTATTCTCTTTATAACCCATAAGATTGGTATGGGCCAGGAACAATTATCAATCTTCCAAGTGGAAAAATAGAGCACATTATGGTTCTATTTATCAAAAAGATGGAGGCTAATTCTAGCATTAATGTAAGAACTGGAAAGGTCCTTATGATCCAACCGTTTCATTCTATAAATGGGAAGCATAAGGCCCAGAGGTACCACGTGGCTTGCTTAAGGGTACAAAGGGAGTCAAAGAACAGAGTTTAGAACCCTGATCTCTTCACTCTCACGTAATAAATTTTCACAAGATGAGGCCTCCCTTCTTTAGGGTTTTGACTACCCAACACTTAGAAGAAGAAAATCCAACAGCAAAGGAAAATCCAAGAGCAAAGATTCCAGGGATAGAACGTGCTTGCTGAGGGCAAAGTGCTTGGTGAGGGTCACTGTCACAATTGGAGGAGATGGAACCTTGACTCAACCTTGGAGAAGCATCCTTTCTGCCACTTCCTCTTCTTGTCCATTTCCAGGGAAGGGGGGGCTCATAGCTTGTTAGAAAATTCTTTGTTCCACATGCATTCTCCTCTGCACTTGCTGACTGATGGCAATGAATTTTATTTTATTTTTTAATTAACTGAAATGGAAGTAGTGATGTGCACTCATTCCTTAGACGGCATGTGCAGTTTTATGGCTGCCCTGCAGAGCCCCTTGATTGGCCCGCTAGTATATTGGTGGCCTGTTAACTCCGTAATGCCCACTGTCCACCCGGAGTCTCCCCCAACCCAGAGCTGTGTGGGGCTCGTGGGCGCCACAGCCTACCTCCATCGTTGTCTTTGCTGTCACCACAGGTGGTTTCCATGGACGTGTCGCAGCCAGCTCCTCTCCAGCCCAGCTGGCAGACGCAGTGCCACCCATTGAGGTCCAAGGTGCATCTGCCGTTGCCATTGCACAACCCAGGGCAACCCTCTGCAAGGCAAAACGCACGGAATTGGGGTCTGGTTGTCCACGGCCAAGTGCAGTCACACACACTCACAATCGGCCTGCCAACTGACAAAATGCTTTCACGTCCATCAGCGCATCAGGGCCCTGGGCACCCAGGGAGGCCGGTATCATTAGGAACTGCCACTTCACCAAAAAGTAGCCCGGGCTCAGAGGTGGAGAACGTGCGGAGGCTGCACAGTCAGGGGTGGGCACAGTCGGAAGTGGGAGGGGCAGATCTGAAACCCACACCTGCTGCATCTAAAATCCCCGCTTTCAAAAGTGATCAGAGGCCCTGGCTGGTAGCACAGTGGATAAAGTGCCGGCTTGCAAACCCAAAGTTCGCAGGTTCAATTCCCCAGCCAGGGCACATAACAAGGTTGCACACCAGGTCTCCAGTCAGGTCTGTGCCTGGAGGCAGGTGAAAGGCAACCATACATTGATGTCTCTCTCCCTCTCTGCCTCTCTCTCTTCCCCTCTTTCTAAAAATAATTAAATAAAAATCTTAAAAAAAAAAAATTAAATAGAATTAAAAAAAAAAAGTGATCAGGATTCTAGAGTGGGTGTCAGTGGTCGTAGGCCTGCTGGCATCTGACCAATGGCTCTTTCTGTCTGATCCTTGTTCCTTGTTCACTCTTGTTTCTCCCGTCCATGGCAGCTGTTTGGGACACAGTAACCATTTCTCTGTTTGCTCCCCATATCCCCGCTGCACCTCCAGGACTGCTTCTAAAGGCTCTCCCTTTTTCCAGCTCTGGTTATGAGAACAACTGTATCAGCCCTTAGACTTTTTGTTTATTCCTATTTTCTACTAAACAACCACCTTTGCTCTGAGGAAGAGTCCTTGGGCCTTTTTCTTCCCATCTTATCCGCAGCCACTACCGTGGCTCTGCACCCAGAGGAGCCCTGGTGACTGACGTGAGCGAGCCTCCCCAGGGCCGCCTGCAATTGCAGACGCAGATACGGGCCGGCTGCCCTTGCCTAGCTTTGTTCCGCGGTACATCTCACATCTGCCTGCCTGTCTGTCGTGTGTGAAGCGCCCTCCCTGCACTAGCACTGGGGGTACAGAGATGAATAAGACCTAGTTCTTATTCTTGAGGAGCATCTAGCTTATGAAAGGAGACAGATTTGTATAAGCAAAATATTTCACTGCTAAGTGTCCTAAGGGAGATGTATAAAATATGGTGGGGACCTAAGACAGGAGCAGCCATCTGTCTGAGAGGCTGTGCGAGATTTAATCAGGACGGGTCAGGCAACGCTAAGATTCTGCCTGGTTCTGCGTTGACTGTATCATGAGGTGGGGAGTTTTTATTACTATTCAAATAGATTTACCGGTTTTTGATGGCCATCTTTTCAAACCCCTCTTTCTGAGCGTGTGGCTCAGAAATCTATGCCTGAGAATCTGTTAAATTCTTTAGTTCGCTTCAGTTTCTATTTTGCCACACGTTCCCATTTTAACAAACCTGCCAACCCCTTTCTCAGGGGAGCTATCAAAAAACCACCTTTCCCTGGCACGTGTGCACGTCTTCTCTCTGTCTGCGCTTGGTCTCGGGGAAAGGTACAGATGTGAAAGCACTCTGTCATCTGTAAAAATGTATGATGATGAGCAGTAAATGGCTGCAAGTGTGGCTACCAACTGAATTTTCTTCCATGAAATAACCGAAAATCGACCCATTATTCTTGAATAAGACAAATGTGAATGTAGCTGTCCAGACCTAGACCAAGGGAGCATTCATTAAATGGCCGATCAATTAGAATATAAAACTTTACTGTTTCGAGGACTTTGGTTAATTGACTGGTAATACAAAGTAAAAGAAAAGAACATGCTCATTTGTACGGGATGCTCACACAGCAATGAATCAATCAATCAATCTGGCCGCTGTGTTTTCCATTCATTGGAAGAAGCATTCATTGTGTACACTGAGTTTAGGAGGGCTTCTCCCAGAAGTGTAGAAGCAAGTGAAGGTCTCCGCACAGCAGAAGCCTGTTGGGAAAGGCGAGAAGCCAGCAGCATTGCTACCCGAAAGTGACTGAGAACGCAGCTGCAAAAGCTCAGGAGCAGCGCTGTGCTGTGCAGGTGACTACCCAGGCATTCTTCATTCTAACTCGGTAGCCACCATCAGCCACCCCTGATCTAAACAATCATAGGCTTCCTCATTCCTCAATTAGTCCCATTCAAATATGTGTCCAGCCAGCGGGGACTTACTGTCAATTAAACCTCATTTGTATTTGAAATCAGTCTTGGAAGGAAACAGGGTCCACATGTTAAAAATGGTAGATCGTTGTTTTTTTGCTCTAAGTTGTAGCCCCTTGTACGATGCAAAGAACATCTCTTGTGCAGTAGCACAAGCTTGGGAATCATGTTAAAGGCTGGTCGATCTCGGCAATATTTAATTCTTTGAATCTCAGTCAACTTATAAAATGGGGTTGTTGGGAAGATTACATAAGATGATGTATGCATGAGAAACCAACCCTGACTTACAGCTTAAACTATTTGAGTCTTCTATTCACTTTACTATTTTGAATAATATCATATGTTGTACCCATAACCACAGGAAGGGCTTATAGAAAGGTAAACTAGAAAACTGAGGTAGTTATTTAGATTCTTTAGCAAACTTTTTCTATAAAGTTCCAGATAAGAAATATTTTAGGTTTGTTAGCCATACAGTCTCTTGCAATTACCTAACTCTGTTATAGGAACTTGAAAACAGCTACACACAATTTATAAATGAATGAGCCTAGCTGTGTTCCAATAAAACTTTATTAAGGCCCTGGCTGGTAGCACAGTGGGTAAGGTGCCGGCCTGCGAACCCAAAGGTCTCAGGTTCGATTCCCCAGCCAGGGCACATAACCAGGTTGCAAACCAGGTCTCCAGTCAGGTCTGTGGCTGGAGGCAGGTGAAAAGCAACCATACATTGATGTCTCTCTCCCTCTCTGCCTCTCTCCCTTCCCCTCTTTCTAAAAAAAAAATAATGAAATAAAGTTAAAAAAAACACAAACTTTATTAAAAAAAAAAAAAGCTTAAAGCCCTGGCTGGTGTGGCTTACTGAGAACCCAACTGTCTCTGGTTCAATTCCCAGCCAGGGCACATACCCAGGTATCAAGCCAGGTCTCCAGCCAGGTCCCCAGCTGCAGGCAGGTGAAAGGCAACCATACAGTGATGTTTCTCTCCCTTTCTTCCTCCCTCCCTTCCCCTCTCTCTAAAAATAGTAAATAAAATCTTTAGGGACAAAAAAAGTTTAAGCCAGATTTGGTCTGTAGGCTGCAGTTTGCGGACCCCCTGATTTAGATGCTTTAGGACAGTAAAAACAATGATTAAATGTCTATGCCACTGTGCATATATTATTTCTAAACTAACTTTTTTAGATCTTGATTTACTAGAGCAGTTACAATCTCACTATATTTAACTCTAAACATTTTTTTTAAAAACCATGTGTTGTAATACGGTGTGGACTTGGAAGCTGGACAGACCTCAGTTCAAATCCCAGCACCACCATTTTATTTACTACCTGTGAGATGACTGGCAAGTCATTTAACTCTCTAGGCCTCCGTTTTCTTATCTGTAAAATGGAAGTAATACCTAATTCAAACAGTTGCTGAAAAGGTTAACGAAATACTGTATGTCAACTATTTAGCATGGTGGGTGACATAAGTAGGTATTCAATAAATGACAGCTGCCATTATTATTATTATTATTATTAGGTTTATTTGTTTTAACGTTGTAAAATTTCACTAAGAAATTCACAAACCAGAAAATAACCTTTTGCCAGTTCAAATTGTGTCAGTGTTGGGCCAAAAGCTATGTCCTCACAAGTGCAAACCTTGCCAGAGACCTCAGACAAACCCAGTGACGTGGGAATCTGCATGCAGTTTCATGGGAGACAGCGAGAGGGGTTTAGGGCCATGTGTCCCAGCCCAGGGCCAGCATTTCATGCTTTCCTAGCACCCTGTGCTTTTCCCTGAGAGCAACGGTCCCAAGTATACTTAAATTATTAATTTTGCAATTAGTTTAATGTCTTACTCCCTTTGTTAGAATATAAACTCCACAAAGATGACTTGGGGTCTAATTCATGCCTTGTAGACACTCAGTACATATTTGTTGAAATGAATCATGAATGTCACAGAAACCAAGCTCTGGTACCTCCTGCTGTCCTAAGTTGTGGGATCTTAGGAAAGTTGTTTTTCCTTTTCTGGAGTCAACTTCCTCATCTATAAAATGAGAGTTTGAATGAGATGATCTGTTAGGTCCTTCCTGTGTAAGCAACCCAGTAAGAAGGTCAAACCAGCTTCAAATCTGATGATTTTGTTCTTAATTTCAAGAAACTTGTTCTTAATTTCAAGAAGTCTTGCACTTACTTGGATGCAAGACTTATGTTAATTGCAGGTTATGGGGCGATGAGATATCCTCTCATCTCAAGAATTTTATATTCTACTCACCCTTTGTTCCAGAAAGGATTTAAAGTGGGTCTTTTATCTCAAACAATACTTCTCAGTCTAAATTTTATGGAATACCACTTCTATGAGGTCATCAAGAACAAGCTTCTGTGATCAAATAAGTTTGGAAAACATTGTATCCGATAGTCTCATCCTAGAAATTCACACTCAATATTAATATATCAAAGGCCCTGAGAAGCCTTATAATAAAGAAACTGGCTTATGAGAATATCAGGATATTTCCCAATTTGACCTCAGAATTCTTTCCCCCGAAACCATCTCAGAAATGTGGAGTACTCCATCCGACCAACCTCATTTTGGGAAGCCCTGCTCCAATGAACTCATCTTAGGCTCAGTGCCTGGTACACGCATTCTGTGCTGCTTTCATACTGCCTGGAGGAGCAGGCGTTTCTGGGACGGAAAGCTCTGCATGTGAAATCACGGGAACACTTTATCCATAGTCATTGTTTTCAAATGGACCCAGTTATGCCCTGAGGGTCTGCAGCTGTCCTATCAGCGGTTTATGGGGACCCTGAGTACCTGTGGCTGGAGGTTTATTCTCTAGCATCTGTTTCTGGGAGAATCACATCCTATTAGCCAGTAAGAGGAAGCCTTCTTTGGGGTGACTGGGTGGCTTTCTTTTAAAATCTATTTTAATTATTTTTAAAGAGAGGGGAAGGAAAGGAGAAAGAGAGAAACACTGATGTGTGGGAGAGAAAGATCGATTGGTTGCCTCTCACACACTCCCAACCAGGCACCCAGCCTGAAACCCAGAAATGTGCTCTGACTGGGAATCGAACTGGGGACCTTCTGGTTTGTGGGCTGACGCCCAGCCCACTGGGCCACACCAGTCAGAGTGACTGGCTGACTTTCTTAAAGCAATATGCCTATCCTTACCCACTCCTGAAGCTCAGTAATTTCACAAACCCTGAAACTCATCAATAATTTCAGAGAGCTCAAGTAACATTAATAGTCCCCTCTGAAAGGACTCACACCAGGTACTGGCTAGAGCCAAAATAATGTGATTTTAAGGTTTAGGGAATGGCTAAGCTTTTCAAAAGAAATGATGTCCTTTAAATGACAAGGGAACACTCATATTTAACTGTCTGCTTAAGTCTATGAAGAAGCTCCCTCTTGAAGTTAGCATCAGGTATGACTAGAAGACTTTCAGAATCCTTGATGTTATTTATTTTTTAGTTAAGGGGCTATGCAATACACCTACCTACCATGTATCAAAATGTCCCATTTCTTTTCTTTTTTTAAAAAAAAATTATTCATTTTTTTTAGAGGGGGTGAGAGGGAGAGGAACATCAATGTATGGTTGCCTTTCACCTGCCTCCACCTAAGGACCTGGCTGGAAACCTAGCCTGCAAGCCGGTTATGTGCCCTGACTGGGAATTGAACCCACAACCCTTGGGTTCACAGGCCAGCTCTCAATCCACTGAGCCACACCAGCTAGGGCAAAATGTCCCATTTCTTTATGGTTCTCTTTCTGGTCCTCTGGTACTTTTCACTAAATAAGGTCACCATCTTCTCCTACCTAGATGAAAACAGCAGTCTAATTGGCCTTCCTATCCCCAAATGTTTTCCCTCCACTCTTTGTCAACATACAGCCAGATGGATCCTTTCAAATCACAAATGTCAAGTCATTAACCTTTTTTTAAAAAACCTTCCGCGCCTTTCTCATTCATTTAAGTAAAAGTTCACAACCTTAGACTACAAGGCCCTGCCTGAATTTGGTGGATCTCCTTGCTAAATGGCCCCTGGACTTTCCCTATCGTAACCCTCTTTGTTGGAATTGTTTTATTAGTGTCTTCCCTGCTAGACTGTAGCCAACCCTAGAGAAACGGTTATGTTTGCTGTGTGGTACCCACTTTTCCTGGTACTAAGAAGGAGTTAATGCATTTGTTGAGTGATTGCTGTTTCTTAAGTCTCTACCAATGCAACTGGAAAGCACAGAGTAGAAGCCAGCTTGTCTCTGAACTGCAAAGCACTCTATTTTGACAAGTCCTGAGCTTGCATTTATATAGGTCTCTGAATTCCTGTTTTAGGATTAGTCCCCATTAGACCGAAAAGTCAGCCAGATGGGGGGTTGGCCCGGACCTAGATTTTGCCCAGAAACATTGGTGTTTTAGAGTAACTTATGATTCCCTGACTCATGAATGCAAAGTACTTCATATAGGAGAAAGAACCCACCAAACAGATGGTAACGCTATTAAATTTCATCTAGCCTGATGATTATTTGCGAAATTCCTGAGAGACTCCTGGTTACTACTCTCTTTTGCTGGAATGATTTGATTCTCAGTTGAAGACCAACATATGAATGTGAGGAACTTTGCTTTTCAACACCAGGTGGCCACCCGAGGGGCCCTAGGAACATCTTTGCTGTATTTGGAAAAGATGTCCTAGTTGAAAAGCATTTAGTAATTTGTTTCTCCAAATCCCTGTCCATAAGTTTTTAAACAGAAGTTGCTATCTCTTATTAAAAGCTAATTTAACCTTTTCTTTACAATTTCAAAACTTAGCCTGGCTCACAAGTCCTTCTCCAAATTAAGGGTGAGAATAAGCATGATGATGAAATAGAAGAGCCGACATTTGTTGGGCATCATTCCTGCCCACATGCTATGCACTTTACCTTCATCATTTCACTGAATTCTTATGCCAACCCTATGAGGTAGGTCCTGTTATACACCTCTTTTTTTATAAAGGCTCTAAAGTAAAAGGAGATTAAGCAACTTGCCTAGGGTCACCCAGTTCATTAAGTGCTGGACTTGGGATTTAACTCAGGCTGTCTGACTCCAGTGCCTGAGTCCTTAACCACTAAGCTGTTATGGGCCAGGGGCTGTGTTAGGGCTTCAGGATAAAAAGGTGACCAAGGCATGGCAGCGCACATATTTGATCATGAGGCTTATTCTTAAAGTGACGAGGCCTATTTAGAAAATTAGGCTCCACCTAAGTAATGTAAATGTTTAAAACAGAAGGAATAACTTCAGGAAATACTCTTCAAAAGTAAAACTTACCAAAGGCAGGCCTCTGAAAAGGAATAAAACAAAAACGAAAGAGCATCTGCTCCCTGAGGTCAGGGGTCTGTGTCCTCCTTTCTCCAGAGCCTGGCATAGGATCTAGTCCCAGCAGTGCTAGTGCTAGTGCATTAGAATGCAGCTCTTCAGGCTCCTTAGCTTGATCTGGGTCCCTTCTTCCCTCAAGCCACCCACCCTGGTTCCCACCATCTTAATTCTAAGAACCAGAGGCTGTGAGGGATGGGCAGGGTGACATGAGATGGGGTAGAAAGGACGAGGGGTGTATGTGTGTACGGGGAGGAAAGGACAACAGCTCAATGGTAATGTCACAAACAGGCTGAGCACTTTTGAGGGGAAGAATGACACTCCAGGTATATCAATCACCTTGTGACCAAAACCCCACCCTCTGGGCAGTGGATGTTGTGACAAAGCTGGGGATGTGGCAGCATCCAGACACCATGCTTATGGGGTGTATATACATATTTTTTAATATACGCATTTCTTTTTTATGCTTATCCACAAACACACACACAAAGACAACAGGTAAATAGAGGAAGGAAGACCATACCTTTAACTACCCTATCCAGATAGTGCGCTTGGGAAATAAAAGACAGGACATTTAAGGTAGGATCAAGTCAGTGCAACACTGCCTGCCACATAACCATGCCAGGTGCAAGGGAGACAACAGGGATGCACCCCACATTTTGGGACAAGATAACATGAGAGAGGAGGAGGGAGAGCAAGCACATTCCCCGGGAAGGCCAAAAGGAACTCCAACTCAAATATGATCATATACATGAGAGGATATATGGACAAGGAAAACGGGAGGAAAAAGGATGGGAAGCTGCAAAAGTGGCCACACTCCTGTTAGGTCAGCCTTTTGGAAAACGAGACCTTGCCCTTTGTCTACCTAGAGTAGCAGCCATCTCCCCTTCTGGGAAAGCAGTGGTATAAGAGCAAGGTCGCCCTGTCTGGGCAGGGGGGTTTCCAGGAAGCTGGAATCTGCAACGAGGCGATATTGAAATCATCTCCGATGTGCACTAGGGAAGTGGGTGGAGTCAAATATACTCCTATCAGTTTGCCATTTTTGAATGTTCTTTGGACACATGTGCCCCCGCAGACTTGAATGCAGAATGCCTAGTGTTCTGTGTAAGATGCATCTCTCCTTTGTGCATCTTACAAAGACTGGAAGATGCTGATCCATGGATGTCACTGGGACAAATAAAAAGAAAACCTGACCGCTTCTCAATGCTTATTAACTCAAAAGACAGGATGGTGCATGCTTTGTCTTCCAATGGAGGGGCTGTGTTCAGCAGTTGAATTATTTTGCAACCTAACATTTTCCTTATTTGTGTGTGTTGGGGGGGGGGGTGTCAAATGCTGGTCTGAAAGAACCCCCACTGTGTGTTGAAAGCAGGGCAGATCCCTTCATTCCCAGAATAAATCAGTTGACACCATTTCCCCTTCCCCACCTAGGCCATAGCCATCATCGTTTGAGGGGCCCCCCTGTCACTCCCCTCTCTGTGACTTGCCCACGTGTGCTCCCACAAAGGCTGGGTGCATGGCTGTCTCCTAAAGGGCCTGATGCTCTCTGCCAGGCTGGCCCCATCCTCAGCTCGATTTCTCACCTGAATCCAAAGTCCATAGTTGGTACTGGACTGCAATGGCGGAACCTGATCTGGAAGCCTGAGGGTTCTATCTGTAAGGACATCCTTCCTCTTTTCACAAAAACACTCAAGTTTTATGCTTTTACTCCTCTGGATTGGATAGATACTGTTGCTACTCATCCATATACATTTGCCTCAAAAGGCTGGTGGATGAGAAGCTCTGTTCTCAGTCTGGGTAGCCATGTGGTCTGTTTCAAGATGAAATATGCTCCTGGAGGCTGCACAGCCAAGTGGAAAATTGGGAAGAGGAGATCTTAACTGGGCCTGCATGCTCCTCTTTCATTCTTATAGATGCTGTGGAGTCCCTGAGACAATAGTCTATCACAGGGAAAATGAAGGAGAGCGGCTCATTAAGGCGGAGTGAATACACAGAGCTGTGGAATGTCGCGGTAAAAAACAGGGCCAGTGTGCATGAGGACACAACAGCCCAGGAAACACCTCTGGTTAGTAAGGGGGCTTTCTGGGTTTTTGGCTCCTCTGTCACTTTGGTCTTAGTCAAGCTCTTTCACCTAATTTTGCGAAGTGATCTCAACTTCTTTCAACATCATCTCCCAGGACATGCTACCCAACAGCAGTAATGCACAGAATCTCCTGGCTTGGTTGTCGTCCTTAGTCTTGGAGAGGGTCAAAATGACATTATTCTTGTAAAAACTCTGAACCCAGCTGCAGAAGAGATGGAGTGAACCTAGATTTCTTTTACAGGGTTGGGGAGGGTGACTAGGCTGAATGAGACATCATCACTGTGACCCAAATGGCCACAGCACCATGCAGGATCCAGGTTGAGAGAGCTCTCCAAAGAGAAACACTTCAATTGTCTCCAAACTTAGTGGTGATATAGTGACTCTGGTAATAACATCCCCTCCATTGGCTGATCCACTCTATTGGCTAATCTCCCCCAGCCCGGGGGCTGACTTCAGAGAGCTCTCTCTTTTAATGCCATTATAGTTTTAAGAATTTTTTGTAGTCATCAAGATCTCTAGTAAATGTAAGTATATTTTTAATACCTTTAAAAATGCTCACTAATTTCTCCAGGCTGCAGGCAGCAACAGCAGTCTGTACAGGCGACTGAGGGAGACTCAGTTTGCAATCATGCGGTGGCCCTCAGGAGACAAAAGTGGACATTCGAAACTTCGAATTTTGACTCCAAAAGCTGGTAACAGCCAGTCAATACTAAGTCCAGCAGTTTCCTGGGAATGAATGGAGCTTCCCTATCTCTGGTTATTGAAAAGCGAAGTGATAACTGGGTCTTTCAAGTCCAATACTATTTATTTAGAAGAGGCATATGCAGAAGTCCATACCAGTGTTGTTTTCATTGTTTGCAAAAATCTTGGCACATCAGCCCTTGAGCATGGTCACTTAAAAATTCATCATGATTTTAAAGTACTAACTTTGAGAAAAGATGGCGTTATGTCCATAAGTTTGCATCATGAACAGTGGATTCAGGGCTTCACGAAATTCCTTCATCTTTTTGCTCAGAACCTCCAGATGAAGGTGATGGCAGTGGATTCATTTTTCCCCTTGGGCCATGATGATTCTTTCAACATTGCACAGATGTTTCTTATGCTCCTACATCCCTGTCTCTGAGGATACAGAGCTGAGGATAGTTGGGGCACACAGTTGTTGCTGACACAGACTCTCAACTTGGGCATCAGGCTGGTCTGTGAGGTCTTAGATCTTTTTAGCATCTCTCTGATCTCCAACAGGAAAACTTTCTTACTTTTCTTGCTTGTACCAACAAAAGTTTCTCTTAGGATGATCTCAAGAAACCCAGCCGAAGGCTACGGAGAACATGGCAAGAGGCCTTTCATTCTGATTCTTCAGGAGCTTCTGTTGATTCTAATAGTTGTATCATTGGAACACATTAGGCCAGATTAAACAAGGATCATTATGGCACATGATGCTTGGGGTGGTTATAATCATCTAAATTTCTTTCAGATGAATGATAAACCATTAAAGATATGCTTGTGTTCAGATCTTGGATACATTAACACTCTTCTCTCTTGGGTAGTCAGAAAGTAAGTGGCCAATGGTGCCCATTCTGAAAGGGACTCACAAGGCTCACTAACTTACCTCCAGTTTCCCACCTCTACCACGTGTGGGCTGACACCTCTCAGAACCATCAACTAACCTGACTCGTGCTCTGATGACTTGGGGTAGATCCCTGTCCTTTTTCTCTTTCACCTTGTCAGCATCTCAAAGTCCTGTTGTGAGACTGCTTTTGAACAGGGATAAGTAAACAGAGCCATCATATAGGTGCCAATACCTCATGAGTTCTCTCTTGAGGACTAATTACCAAAAAATATGCCTTCCCCCCAAAAAAACCCCAAAACTACCAATCTGAGAGCTATCATTTGGAAGTGGACAAAGAACTCCAAAGAATTCTGTGGTCTTTTTTTTTTAAATCATTTCTCTTCATCTGGTTTTGCTCACTCTGGTAAATGCCTCACCAGAGTATTATTTTAATCTTTACTCCCAGAGGAAGATTTGTTTAAGAATCAAGATTTATATGATTGGATAGCTCTCCTGAAGCCTACTAAATAATTCTGTATATCTGGCATCCTGAATAATCACGGCTTTGGGGTCAAAGTTGGAATCTTACAAATGTAATCAGAAGCTGGCATTTCCCACATGTGTTTTGAGACTTTATAGACACGAGGCTCTTAAGTGAATAAAATAACTATCATAGAAGGGATCCAAAATGTTAGTAGTGTTTTAAAAGAAATAGGAAAAAAATTGAACACCTTCTTAAATCTAACACCTTCTTAAATTTAGCTTTCTCTAAAGAAATTGGAGGTCAAGCCCCAGACTTAAGAGAGCCATAAAATTTCTGGAAAAGATATCCAAAACGAATGCTTTTGCTGGCTCTGTGTTGACGATAAGGGTGAGGAACAGTTCCAAATCAATCCATCTTGCAAACTTCTGGACTAGGAAAACTGGGTTTCATATATGCCAGTGATTTTTAACCAGCAAGAATTGTTAAGACATGCAGTACCTAGCTATTTAGTCAGGGGCATGGTCTTCTTTTTCCTTACATTGTCAAATAAAAAATGACAACAGCCAACACAACAGTGGCAGTACTGTGTGAATAAATCAAACTTATACCTTGTTTTGTCAGATCAGCAAAAAAAAAAAAAATTTTTTTTTTTGGTGTGCCACAGAATTTTAGTAATTAGTTTGTGTGTGCCAGGAGATGAAAAGGGTTGAAAGTTGCTGATATACATAAGTGGGAGTATTAGTGATGAGGAAGAGCAAAGATGAAAAATCCCTTTTTATTTGTGGGATACTTTCAGGAGCAGGTAATTCAGACACAGGCCAGCAGGTGCCCAATTCTGTGGACACGAGGAGGCCACCTCCAGCCCCCCATTCTGTGGTTCCCAGTGGGAGAAACAGAAGCCCCCACTGACCATGTGGCCTGAACTTTCTTAAAGATGCAAAGAGATAATTCTTAACGTAAGGAATTAGAATTCAACATGAAATATCCTTGCTTTTTGACAAAAAGAAAGTGCTGCCTGTTAAAGAGGATGTCACTGTCGAAGTCCCTTTTATTCTGAGAATCAGCCTCTTTTGAGGAAAGGCAAGTAGCTTCCCCAAAAGAAAAGATGGACCAACACCTCCAAAGGAGAAATGTAATTCCTACTTTAATCATCTGCTCTGGGAAATGTCACTGGGGGAACAAGCTCTTATGCTAGGGACTTGACCATAAGGCATGCGGACTTATTCTTTGATGCCAGCTGTTGAAAGTAATCAAGTCACTCTTTCCTGTTTAGAAAGAGCAGCATCATGGGAATAAGCAGGCCCTCCTGTCTTCTGCTTCCACTGCATGGGGGTCTCTGAACCTGTGTCGTTGACACTGGCTCTTTCTCTAGTGTGGTACTCGACTCTACCATAGCAGGTGAGCAAGCACCTCTGGAAGGACCTACTGCCTCATAGGTAACCAGAAGGCAGTAACCAGAGAAAATGTCAGACTTTGAATTTCTAACTTTTGACATTGCTTTTTTCTTTTCCTAAATCATCCTCACAGGGAGTGAAGGTCCCTGGAAATAGAAGAAAGAGCTTCTTGTTACCAGCCAAATTTAAAAAGGGTTTTCTCTTGCTCATTTCCATTCCAAAAAGAAAAAGAAGGCACTGCCATTGTTTCCCTCCTGTACATGGCCCACCATTGGCCTTCTGTCCCTGAGGTGATTGAAGTGTCCCTTCAGCACGGGGCATCAGGTTTCCCAGTGGAGATGCAGCTGGCCACAGGCAGAGGGAGACCCATGGGGAGCAAGGTGCCATGCGAGGAGATTAGACAGGGACAAAGAAATGCTCACCACACAATGAAAGGTAATAGAATCCCAGCCAGTGTCCTTTCATCTGTGCCACTATGACTAGTCCATTACTTCTTCAATGTCCTGTGACATTTTTCTGGTATTTATGACTGTCAACCTCCCTCTTGAATCGTGCACATTTACCTTGATGTATTTCTTATCTGGAGGGGATGCATCTGCATCCCAGGAGGAATTTGCTCTTAAAGAGTGACAACCAATGAGCAGGGGAGGTGGGAGGGGGTGGTTTGACTGCTTGGCATGAAAGAAAAGGGGGGTATTCATCAGGCCAGGCTGATGATGAACGCCCACAGGACGCTGGTCACAGCACAGCCTGTCCACAAGGCTCGCCCCTCGGCCTCTGCAGCTGTGCTGGAGGGAAACGTTCCCTCCATCCTTGTCATTTGACTCAAATGAGGTGCTTTTTTACCCTCAGGCATCCGTCAACTTTTTGGAACTTGGTGAGTTGAGGTCTCTGTACACAAGACAGAGGAACGGAGGGTTGCCAGGGCTCTGAGTGGCTTCTGAGAGTGCAAGTGGGCAAATCTGGTGTGACGCTCTAAACGCAGCTGCAGTAAGAAGGCAGCATCTGGGCAGGGCGTGAGCTGGACACCTCTGTAGGGAACCCGGGCTTTGTCCCACAAGGGCTGCAGTGCAAAATAGCCGGGGACAGCCCCTGACCATGGCTCAGAAAATCGAGCCTCAAATTCCTGTTTCACTTCTTAAAAATTAAGTGACTTTCAGCCTCAGGTCCCTGAAAAGGAAAGGATATGTTTACATTCACAGGGGGATCGTTAGGAGTGTGAAATAGTGCAGGGAAAGCCTTTTAGCACAGTGCAGGGCACAATGTCAATATTCAAAAATATGCGGACGTTATGATTAATGGGAATAAATATAAGGTATTCTGCAGCCAATTATAAACAGAGTAATGTTGTGAGGGCAGGGATGATGAGCACAAATTGATTTCAGATTATAAAACAAAATGAATGAAACCTAAATCAATGAGGTAAGAGGCAGCTCCATTTGCTCAAAATGCCTTTGTACCCCCCAAAGCTTTGGGGCTTGCCTCTCAGCGGCTGTAAGACTCAAGAGGTGTTTTTCAGAGGCATCCAGAATCCTGCCTTCCAAAGCCATGTGCTTACCATCTGATCACAGACTGTTCTTTAAAAAAAAAAAAAAAAATTGGACGGGGAAGAAGTTAAAACACACATACACAAACCAGTTGATTCAATAAAGAGCTTTTGGGGCGTGTTCATTCCAGATAATAAACCAAGCAAAATGTCTGGCTGTGTTTAAAATCAACAAAACCAGCAAGAAAGGCAGAGAGAAGGGAACCGAGCGCTTGGCTTGTTTGGAAAGCTGCCGGCAGTGCCGCTTTTGCAGGGGCCGGTGGTGCTGAGGAGCCCCCAGGAGAGGAGGAAGGAGACAGATGCAGACAAGACGGAAGCCATGGACAGGGGAGGAGGGCTCTTAGGCCTAATGGGATGCAGATGTGGCCTGTGAGAAGCTTCCCCCAGGATCCTAGGCCTCTTTGGGGGCTCAGAGCTGGGAGGCCAGTGAGTATGGAGGACTCACAGCGAAGCCCAACCCCTCTCAACTGGATTATGATTTTGATAATAATGACTATGCTTATTGAGGCAAAATTTACTATTTGCCTGCCTGCTCTAAGCTCCATGCATTATTATTCCCATTCTATAGGTGAAGAAACTGAGGCTCAGAGAGGCACTGGGGACTTGCCCATTGCTGCTAGGGGATACTCCTTCGGGTCATTCTTGAACCCCAGCTCCTTCACACAGAGTTATACTACATTTGGCCTGGGAAGGGCCTGATAGCAAGCTAACCAGCCACCTGGACTCTGGGAGATGCAGGCTGAGGGGGAAGGGAGGTTAAAGGTGCCAGTTATGAGTTTCAGTCCAATTGATGCCTAGGAAATGCCAACCATAATGCCATCAGATGAAAGGACTTTTTGCCTAGGTCCCACATGGGTGGGGTCCAGCCCTGGCCCAGAAGTATGTGACAGACAAAGGCACCATGCAGGCAAGAGAAGGTACCCTAGGCCTGGCCCACCATACCAATGGTGCAGTGCTCGCCGTTCCAGCCGGGGCTGCATTCACACTTGCCGTCGTGGCAGGTCCCGTGCTCGGTGCAGCGAGGGTGGCAGGCCCGCTGGTCACAGGCCGCTCCCATCCAGCCATCCTCGCAGCGGCAGGTGCCCCCGACACACACACCGTGGCCACCACAGTCGGCAGCACAGATCTCTGTGGGGAGAGGTTCAGGGGAGGAAGAGGGCCAGGAGTGGGGGGAGAGGGAGGAGAGAAAGAAACAAGTATTGAGCCAGCGGTTGTTGGGAACAAGGGTCACACTTGGCCACCTCCCTTGACTTCTGTGAGCAACCAGGATTCCAGGGGTTTGGGAAGCTAATCTCTGTGCACAATGACCCTCAGACAGAAACAATTCTCTGGGGGGAGGGGGAGGGATGCCTATTCTGAGCCCATTCTTCACCAAAACAGGACAGATTGAAGGGCTCTGTTTGCTTTTCCCTATTGCCAGCCTGTCCCCACCCCTGGCTCGCCACTTGCAGAGGGGACTGTCCTGCTGAACAGATGTGAGGAAAAGTCAAATTTAATTAAAAACCATGTGTGAAAACAAAGTGAGGATGAGTCCCGGATCGCCAAGGGAAGTGTTCCCGGGCCTAGCCTAGCTGGGGTGTGTGAAGGGTTCTGGGGCCTGCGTTTTGTTCCAGCCTTGACTCTCGCGGACGTGAGGTGAAGGAAGGCTGGCCCCTGCACCCCCTCGTGTATGCCAGGTGGTTGCTCTGTGCTTTTGCTGGGCTCGTGTTCTGTCCTCCTGCTCAGTGTTTCATCACTGTCACTCCAAATGGCCTTTCTGATCCAAAGCAAATAGGGGGCCAGGGGCGGGGGGCACACCACAGCCAGGGTGGAGCCCCTGGCCTTTCACAAACATGCACATGATCTGATTCAGAAGCCCCTTGGGTCTGGGGTCAATGCAGCTTGGAGGCTATTGAGACAGAGGTTGTGAAGGCTCCAAATAGAACTGTTTTCAGGAACTGGGTTGAGCAACGGCAGCCGCCACCGGTGCTCTCTGCCAGGGCTCGGATGGAGACCCTGACCGGATTCTGGGCCTCAAGGCCCAACTGCCCTCCAGGGAAAATCCCAACACCTTTGATTACTTTCAAACTAAATGGGCTCCTGTGTTGAATTGCATTTGCCCACTGCTTCTCCCTTCTAGGCTACTAAGGGCCTAGCGACTTTTGAAAAAGAAAACAAACTTTGAGTCTCAGACTTTCCTTATGAATCTACAAGGCAATGGCTAAAATGTTCAAACATTAAAAAGAACAACAACAGTGAGTTGCCATTTATGGTGTGTTTGCAATGCCAGGCACCTTGTCAAGCCCACTACCTGAAAAAAGAGATGCTGCGTGCAGTATAATACATTGGATTTCTTGGCAACACAGAGGAGAGCGTGGCTGCTGTAGAACAGGTTCAAGGACCCCTGACCAAGAGCCAGGTAGGTTCTTTGACTTCTCTGATGTGTTGGGGGTGGGCAGTCTGTGCTGCCTCACAGCACGTGTGCTGCCATCAGGGCTGAGATGAGCACTCAGGGAAACAGATGATTGAAAGGGTAAGGCTAAGGTCAACCCCTCAAGAAACATGTCTTAGGACAAAGAGTTTTAGACTAGGAGTTCAAGGACCAGGTTTGCAAGTTCTGTGCCTGCTCAGCCATTCACCTGCTAGGTGACCTTGGGAAGGTCATTTCCCCCTTTGGATACCAGTTTTCTCATCGACTGCAGGGGGAGCCTGATGGCTTGAAAGGTCACTTCTGGCTCTAAGACTGTGGGAGTCTCTGATGTGAGTACCTCCAGGGTCCAGAGTCCAACCCTCAGTCTCAGCTCAAGTGTCCCTCCACCTCTGGGGAATCTCCTGTGATTTGCCCTGTGGTTCTTCTTCCTATACTATACGGTAGAATGATTTGCTATTTCTGTGTCTGTCTCACTGTCACAGTAGGGATGCCCAAGGCTGGATCAACTTCTGATCAGTTTCATGCCTGATACCCAGCACAGATCCTTAATTAAGGCTTGTTGGATAATGGCCGAATCTGTGTGTGCCCGGGGCTATTGGTACCTGAGAATGTAAACCAGTTCACAAGTCCCCTGCTCAGCCCGGCTGCAAATCAGTGCAGGACTGTTTGCCTGCTTTTCTTTAGTGAGCTGTCCTTGTGGAAACTTCCCAAGTGAGATGGGGCTGTGGAGCAGTGCCCCTCCATCTGGCAGCGCTCCTAGAATGGGACTTTCCCAGATGCTCTTAAGCGTCTGTCCCTTCTTTGTACACAGACCACAATGACAATCTACAGGCCCCAGGCCTCCCTGAGTCCTGTTTCTGACGCTTCCATCCCTTGTGCACAGTGCTGGGCTGGGCTGTGGCCCCTGGTGACACTGGAGGTTGAGAATGCACTCAGGTCTAGACCTTCCCTGCATGACTGGGAGGGAAAATTAGCTTAGCTTGTGCCAGGTGTACTCAGCACTATTTCTAGGTGGTAGTTATGGTGGCACCAAGGTGTGAGCCATGAGAGGGACAGGCTGCTGGGGCCAGAGCCCTGGAGATTCAGTCAGCAGGGCATGCATGCGGAGTTCATGGCGGGCAGAGAGCGCAGGAGGCAGGCTTTCCCCACAGCTGGATGGTGTGACTTCAGGTCGTAGCTAATAGGCAATTCATTAGTCTGCAAGCAGTGGGGTTGAAAGAGCATAAGACTTGGAATTAGTTGTCCTCCAAATGTCAGTTCTAGCAGATATTTGACTTTAGATAACCTCTTCAATGGCCCTGAGCTTCATTTTCTTCCTCTACACTGAGGATGATGATGGCATGCCCTTCAGAGGGTACTGAGTTCCTGATATACAGTAGGTATCAATAAATTCATACTGATTCATTTATTCTGCCAATAATATTCCAAGCACGCCCACTATGTGACTGCACTTGGGGCTAGGAATCCAGAGGTCAATAACATATGATCTCCGCCCTCCAGGAGCTCATAGTCCAGACAAAACACAAACTGATACTGGCATTCCAAAGACTGTCCAAATAATCTACAGCTATTATTCCCTTCTGTACCTTTTTGCTTATGTGCAAGGAATAAAAGCCATGAATCTTAGGGCCAGACAGATTTGGGGTCTACCCTTGGCTTTGCTACTTATTGGCTGAGTAACCTGCAAGTTGCAAGTTATAAAATTCATTAAGCTGTGCTTTCCGTTTCTGTAAAACGGGAATAATAATTCCCACTTCACCAATCTCACAGGGCTGGTACTAGATCAAATGAGGTAATGTGTGGGAAAGCTGTTTCTGGCTTAATAGTTAACACTTACAACTCCTCATGTATCATTTCTTATTTAACTGTCACAGCAATCCTGTGAAAACACTTGGCTATTACCTCTCCTTCAGGTGAGGCTACTGAGACCCAGGCGGCATAGGGAGTTCCACAAGGCCACATGGTCACCTGATGCTTCTTCCTGGTTTTGACAATCCTCAGTGCAATGCTGCCAGACAGACCATTTCCAGATAAGGGAACCATCAGACAAAGGGGCAGACTTCCCTTTGATAGCAGTTCTGGTTCTTTAAGCACCCCCATCCCCTGCCCCTTTCTGGCCCTGTTGCTTATCCTTTGTGACATCCAAGTCAGGCCCTGGGTAGATGTAAAATGCAATGAGATCGTCTTCGTAGGGTTCCCCTGACACAGCCTCACTGTTCTCATCTGGAGACAGCAGTGCTGTCCATCCAAACGCTCCATTTCCTGGCCCGCTGACACTAGACACGCTCTTCCGGCCTGGAGCTCCCGTTGCCTGATGGCCAGGCACCTCTCCACTAGCCCTTTACAAGCTGGGTTGTGAGCTCTTACACTTTAATGGAAGGGGCCTGAATGGGGTGACCTTGATGTTTATGGGGTGCTCACTGATGATCAGACAACCTGTCGGTGCAGGTTCTCCTCTGCCTGAGTGGAGGAGGCCCAACGTCTCTCATCTCAGAAACCTGAGATGCTACTTTATCATCGGTCCTCAAGTTGTAGGCACTATTGTCAATTTGTACATATATACCTCAATATTTTTTGTTCTTAAAATAAAAAGAATTCCTTTATTTTTCCTTAATTTTTGCTTTGATGTTAAAGCAGATAGAACATCCCAGAGTAGAATAAAAACCAAATAAATAGTATGAGGTTAAAGAACATGCTTTCAAAGTTCATATGCCTTTTCTGTAATATAACTGGTACTTTGTGAAATTTGGGTCATGGCTCCTTTCTAGGTCTCACTCTTCTTAAATGTAAATAGGGTGACACCAACTGCTATAGAGAGTTGTAGGAATTACTCTCATTTGTGTAATTTCATGAGTGCTCACTATAGGGGGCACTGGGGATCCAGCGGTGACTGTGACAGAAATGGCTCTTCCCTGACCTCAGGAGTTTATATTCCAGCACGGCAGGCAGACATAACTTCAATCAATTAAATGAGTTCACATGAATGGAAGTGCAGCTTCTAACCTACGTACTAGCCAAGTGCTTGGCACATAGTCAGGATGTGATCAATGGTGCACATACAGTCTTGTAAGAAAGGAACTGAGGAGAAGTGGCAAGTGTACCAGCCTGAAGTCAGATCAGATGTGAATTTTGGTTCATACAACACACCCAATACAAGTGAGCATTTGATAAATGCTAGTCCACTCTCACATGATTAGCAATCAGAGCTTCCTCACTAAATGCTGGAGGGTTGAGGCCTGGGAGAGCTCTTTCAAAATACCATGGAGTATACAATCCGTAGAGTACACTTTGGTTCATTGGTTCAGATTCTGACACCACACCCCCTGCCTGCCCCCCATTTCCTTGGGTCCCTGTGGAGTTATTGAAAAAATTACTTCATCTCTCTTAGCCATACTTCCTTCACTTCCAAGATCGGGAGAGTAATAATGGTCCCCTACAAGGTGAATGGGGATGATTGAGGGAAATGTATGTGAAAAGCTCTATGTAAACTGTTACGTACATGACTGAATGATGAGGACCTGAGACATCCTGTATCAGCATAATTCCTAGTCACATAGCAAAGAAGCACCTTCCTGAAGAGTAAAATATTTGCTTTTCTAGTAGCAGACTCAACATTTGGATATTAAGCCATTTCTCAGGCCACCTAGCATGGTACCATCAGCCAAGACCTTCAAAACTAAGTTAGAAGCTATTTATATTTGTAGCCTATGTGTCCTCTCGAAAACAGGTGGAAATCCCCAACTGTTCTGAAATTCCAAGCCTAAGAAGTTCTTGATTATATGGTGTGAGTCCTTGGAGATGAGCCGAGGTAGGCCCAAGAACACCTTAGTTCTTTCTTCCTTTCTTTAATCCTCATCCAAGGGCATGCTTATTGATTTTAGAGAGCAGAATGGAGGGAGTGGGACAGAAGAAAAAGAAACATTGATGTGAGAAAGAAACATCGATTGGTTGCTTCTTGCATGGGTCCTAATGGGGGACTGAACCCACAACCTGGATATGCCCTGACCAGGAATTCAATCCATGACTTTTTGGCTTACAAGATGACACTCCAAGCGATTGAGCCATACCAGCTAGGGCTGAACATCTTAGCTCTTTTCCTAGACACTTCTCCTTTTCCTTCCCCACCCCACCTCTGCCCTGCCTCACTTGTGCACATGTTCTGCCTTCTCTCTAGACTGGAAACCCACCTGAGGGCAGGCTCTAACTTTTGTTTATCTCAGTTCCCTGACAGCAGGCCCCAGACCCTGCACAGCATGAGTTTTCAACAAATATTGATTGAAAGAACAGATGAATTAAAAAAAAAAAAGAGAGAGAGAAGCTTCTTGGAATAGGTGTTATGGCAGTTGCCTTAACTATCTCAGTGCCGTACTGTGCAAAGTTTATTTGGTTAAATATATTCATATAGTCTCAGTCTCCTTTGTGCCTAACCTTCTTAAACACTCATCTTCTTTAATCCCCGAGAATGCTGTAATTTTCAAGTGTTCAGTCCTTACACCTTTGCACATATCTTCCTTCATGCCAACATCTGTGTCACAGCTGTTCTCTTCTGGTAACCCAGGTCAATGCATGAGGAAAACGTGAAAAGGGTAGGGCAAGATACAAAATTTAGGTATGGTTAATTGTGCCCCAAAGTGTATACATATAGGAAGAAGCTGCTCCGGGCTCTTCTCATTAAATGTTGATCCCGTAAGAGCCTGGATGAAGCCAGAGACTTATCATGGGGCTACGTTTTAATTTGTCCTGACTTACTTTACAGTCCTGTTCATTAAAATAGCTGGTAAGGGAAGCTGTGTCTTTTCCCTAAAGGGAGAGCCATACATAAACTTTTCCCTCAGTTTCTTCAACTTGGAAAGTTGTATGAATAGGGGTTAGAGGGGACCCCACCAAAGATCTGTGTTTTTTCCTGCCAAGCCAGGAACAGATACAGGTAGAACTTTTTTTTTTCTTTTTTTCTTTTTTTTAATTCCAGCAATGTTCAAACATAGCCTCAGCCCTAGGCAACTTCCCAGGAAGTCCTTTAATAAGTCTGTACTTAGCATTAAAAGAGTTAATAGCACTAATAGGGAAAATTGTTCTATTTTGCTTAGGAACGGAGGTTCTTAGAGTGACCTTAAGAAATTTTAATAGAGGGTTAAGCAATTTAAAATGATTCTCATGAAGATTTTGTTTTATTACTAGCTCATCTGATTTCGTGCACAGTTTGGGGACTTTCTTTGAAATCCTGGTACATTTTAAGTTCAAGCCTCATGACACAGCATTTGAGGCAAAAATGAGGAGAAAATGTAGAACCATTGTTGGGGGCACACAAGTGCTATCTCATTAAATCCTCACAATAGTCCTGCAATGGTATTTTTACTCTGGTCTTGTAGATGAGGAAGTGGTTTAGAGAGATTAAGCAACTTGCTCAAAGACAGTTACCTAGAATAGAAGGTGACTACAAGTAACACAGCAATTTGGTCTATAAATTATGGGGCCAGATTCAGGCAAAATTTCAGACGAATCTGACACATCTCCCTAACTGTTAATTGTGCATTAAATCATCACCCCAGCTACACTATAAAATCTGTGAAATCAGAGTCCAAGTGTACTTCCTCACCCTGACCCAATGTCGATCATACCAAGTACTTTTCCTTTTGTTTGTCTATATTTCCTCCATCCATCCATCAGCCCATTCACCAATCCAATCACTCAACCATCTAATCATCTAAGCAGCTGTGCAGTCACCAGGCCATCAATCCGTCCATCCATCCAACTAACCATGTGACTTGGCCAAGTTACTTCATCTTTCTGTGCCTCAGCTTTCTCTTTTGCAAAATAAGGCATAGACACCAACCTCTTAGGTTTATGTGAGGCTTACCTGAGCAGCATGTAACATGCCTAGTATGTACACTTCCGTAGAGTAAACCCTACCTATGTAGCAACTATATCACACGTATGTGCTGGAAAGACCCAGGGGAAGGGAGGATTTGAAGATACTTGGGAATGCAAGGGGGGTGACATGAACAACTGAGGTGCCTCTCAAGAGGACAAGGGGACTGGGTCCAGAGCACGAACAGGGGTGGGCTTGATGGGTACCTCATCCTCTAGGGAGAGGTATGTAGGTAGAGATCCATGTAAGGGATGGGCCAGGACACTGGGAAAGCACATCGCGAATGCTTCAGGGTTCTCAGTGAGGTAGAACTCTTTGCCGAGCAGGATGCTGATCAATAAATGTGGAAGTCTGAAAGAGCCCTTTGGGAAAGAGAGCTATAACTCACAAAGTACAAAAAGAACTGCAGCTGGAAGGGCCCAGGAGACGCTAAAGATAATGAGCATGTTGTGACTTGGCTTGCGGCACTTGGAAGCCCAGCTCCAAGATCAGAGATGGTGAGTGGCTAGGAAGATCCTGGGTTTTTCAAGGTGGATGTGGAAGAAGAGCACAGAGACAAGGGAGATGTGAGTGATGAAGTGAAAGAGCTGGAGGCAAGCGACCATGGGGACAGTGGAAAATGAAGGAGAAGGAGGAGAAGCTAGGAGAGCACTAAAGCTAGGCAGGAAGGAACCTGCTTTTGGCCAGGAAATCTCTGTTAGGCAGGGTCTGGGGGGAGCCACAAAAGGAGGAAGAAAACTTAGAGGAGCAGTTTTGTGATCAGAGCATGATAAAGTGAGAAGTTGATGGCTGCCTTAGGAAATCGTCATGGAAGGGCCCAGCTAGACAAACGGCTAAAAGGGGCTCCCCACCACACTCTTCAGTCTCTCCTCTGCTTCTCTGCACATGCTCTTTCCACAGTCTGGGTTTTCTCCTTACCCCAATCCTCAAATTCAACTCCAAATGTGCTTTGTGTTCTGACTCCAATACCATCTCCTACTTAAAGCCTCTTTCCAGTTCCCCAGCTAGAAGACATTTCACTTCCTGCATTCCCAAAGCACTTTCTGGGGACTTTTCTTTACCAGGTTATTAGTGTGGTCTCCAAAACCCTACCCTTGTCGGATTAAACTCTGCATTCTGCTGTGTTCATGAAATTCTGCTGCTTACACATGAAATGGATCTTCCAACTGTGTTCACGTAATGCCAGGTTCCAGTGGTCCGAGGCAGGGTGCCTGACATAAGTCTCGAAGGTTCTGAGATTTTGGTAGAGGACAGAGGCTTGGATTTAAGCCAGCTGGGTGTAAGAGCCTGCTCTGCTACTTCCCAGCTGTGGGCAACAAATATTCCACACCTCTGAGTCTTATTTTTATCATTTATAAAATGGTGATAATGATACCCGTCTACCAGAACATTCACAGTGATTTAAAACTATATGGGGTTGGTAAAAGTTAGTTTATGGTTGTTGAGTGCATGAAACACAGAGTCAATAAAGCTATTTTAATAATCATAACCTGACATCTCTTTCCATATGAACAACTGCAAACCTACTTTGCCCACCATCGTTTTGCACACCTACTGTGTGTCAGATTCCCCTAGACTCGGGATTCAGAAATTATATCTAATTATTCCTATCCTCAAGCAACTCAAGTTCAGCAATGCATAAACAAGCACACAGCCGGCCACATGTCCGGTACACTGTAAACTATTTACAAGTTACCTTTGTCTCCCCAAGCCAGATATCCCTATATTTTGAACAAACTAGTTTGAATATAGCACCTACTCTCCCTTCCTCCCTCTTCTCACTGAATTGGGCAGATGGCTTTTTAATCTCAGTGTGGGTTTTGAGGAAGAAGTTAGGAGGGAAGGAAGGTGCAGGAAAGAAGCCTCACAGTAATTAGTCTCCTTTCGACTCTGAGGTCAAACCCAATCCACTCTTCTGTGCTTTTCAACTTCTATCCCCATCACCAGAGAGTCAGAGCTGCTCCAAGCCATGGCTCTGTCCCACAGACCGAGATGGCAGCCAGCTAATGAGCCTTGGAAACCACATGGCCTTTCACCTCACTCAAGGAGCTTGGGAAACTTTCAAACCAAGCAGGAAAGTAGATTCCAGTATGTCAGTGCAGAATGGTCTCCACACTTATTTTTCCCCAGGACTAGAATTTCAAGCTTTTTGAAGCACCTATCTTGAGAAGTAGTAGGCCACTGCTCTTCATCTTAATTGGAGGGTATCGGGCTTCCTGATTAGAGGTATTCAGACCCAGCTTGGAGGAGACCTTCAAAAAGGGTCTGACTTTGCAGAAGGATAACAAGCTAGGAAAGGGCTGGTGAGCATAGGAGCCAAGTACATGACTGAGATGTGTATTTTCAGCCAGGGCTGGACCACCACCCAAACCCCACTGAAAGGACCCAAATGGGTGACCTGAAAAGATAGCTGATGTTCAGTGTTCTTCCCAAAGACTTCCCACTCTAATCTACCTTGTGAAAGGCCTACTTCTCCACCCAGTCACCTGCTCATCTAGTTAACTCTCTTGGACACCTCCACCTTGATGTCCCCCAGGCACTACATCAGAGTAAGCTTTCTAAAACCAAATCTGATTGTGCTGCCCCTCTGCTTAAAACTGTTCAGTGGCTCCCAGCTGACAGATAAAACCTGAACTCTTTCAAGGCTATTCATGGTCTGATGCCTGCCAACTTCTCTCACCTCTTCCCCTCTCACTACTGCCACAAATATCCTAAGCAAAGCCAGTCTGAATTTCTGGTCTTTCCTAGAAAATGCCATGCATGATCTGTCCCACCTTTGTTGCAAGTCTTTGACTTCCACAACAGGCTGCTGCAGCGTGCTTGCCTCTTCCTCTGCCTCTGCTAATTCAAGTCCAACCTCCATGACCCACCTTAAATCCCCTTCCTCCAGGGAGGTACCCTGATCACCCCAGGAAGCAACTCCTCTTTTCCTTGAACCCTGGTAGTATTGCCCAGTACACTGCTGGTCATGATTCAGTTTCACATGATTCCCGGAAATGGTTAGTACCAAAAGAAGTAGCACTTTATAAATCTGATACCTGATGCATCAGGAGTATCCACATAAACCTTGGTAACAGCTAACGGTAGTTATGCGGGGCATGAACATGGGCTCTGAAGCCAGGCAAGGCTGGACTGGAACCCCGGTTTTCCCTGAGTGCCTCTGGGCAAGTCACCCAAGCTCTCTGAGCCCCAGCTTCCTGGGAATAACACCATCTGCAATGTCAGAGGCTTTCGTTATTTGTTGCTTGAATCAATCATGAAGCACATACATGAAGGAGCTCTGTAAAACTTCCATTCAGAGAATAGTTATTATTTTAAAATTACAAGTTATCACACCAGCAGTTTGATTCAGGGAGACAACCAGAGATTTTGTGTAAGATATCAGCTTGGGCATCCAAATAGAAACCTGATTCAGAAACCCAATTTCAGGAGGGCTTATATTTGCATACTAAAGAGCTCTAGTTCTGATAGAAAACGTTCCAGGGCTGTCGGGGGAAATTCTACTAAATTACAAAGCTGTCAGCTCCTGGTTTATCAACCTTTAACTCTGGCAGTATTTAGCAGTATGCCTGTCTGGGCCCAATTTCCCAGTCTTTGATTAAATGTTAGGAACTGACCATCTCATTATGTTTAAACCTCCACCCTCTTTCCCAGACAATGGGTGGGCTCTTCTCTGCCTCCTTCCAACACCCTCTCTTCTTTCTCCGCCTCGGTGTCAATCTCTCAGATGTTTATTATTCTGAACTTTGATTTTCGGCTAGCACTTGCTGTTGGAAGGGGTACAGGAAATGTCAAGTCTCAGTGGATATTATTCCTAGGGTGAAATTCTAACCTCGGGTTTCCCGTCCCATAACATACCTATACAGAAATAGCCCAGTGTGATCATTTCCTTTTGATGTTTAATTGGATGTCAGTGCTGTGCTTTCTGGGCTGAGAAGCTAATGCTGCTCAGAGAAGGAACAATTCCCGCTATGTACAAATGAGACTGGTAACAGGGGAGAATGCTCCACGCTGAATCTAATTTTCTCTCCCATCCATGAACGTAAGACAATTTCTATGGCACTAAAGCATCTCAGTCTTGCTGTCGTTAATAAGAATTAAATTCTGTTCCCTCAAATTTAAATGTAATTATATTTTGCCTCGTAAATAAAATTGAATTACCATTTTCAAAATTTAGCACTAATGCAACTGCTATGTTTAGAGCTCTAATATTTTAACCCTGTTGCTGCTTTCAGTGTATTTTTTTTAAGGCATCCAGCTTATTTTGTGGTCATTTGTGACTTAATTTGATTAAGAGCTATCCTGCTCCCTATCCATCTAGTCATTATTGTTAATAATTATGCTTTTTGTTTTGGTAGGGGAAGAGAGTAATAGAGAAGAAACTGAAAGCTCAGAAGGTCTGAGCTTGAATTCTGCCCCTAAGTGAAGGCAGAACCTGGGCCATGTTGAGCTGAGAGAGCTAAAGAAAGGGCCTTGATGTGGAGTGTGAAAAGGAAGTCTACAACATGCATCCAAACATTTTTTAATCCAAGATTTCCAGCGAGGCATTCAGTGGGCTCCACGATTCGGACCTTGCCTACCTTTCCGACCTAACTTCCTACACTCGCCTGTGGCCCCGGTTCCCGGCAGTCTGAGGTGGGGCTTCACGAACAGTGGTGCTCAGCACACCCTGTACTTGGGCGCAGGCTGCTCCCTCTGCCTGTACTCTTCCGCTCCTGTGTGGTGCACCAGAGAGTCCCCTTCAATCCCCTCCCACAGTCTGGCTCCCCAGCCTCTTCCCTGGGAAAGACCTTCCCAGCCCCTCTCCCAGGCCTCTTTTGGCTGAGCTCCCTGCTCCTGGCTTTGTGCTCACAAACCCCGCTATCTATCGGCACATCAGTCCGAGCCCTTAATCGTCTTATAATTAGGTGTCACTTCCTTCACGGACTGTGGCTCTCTGACTCTCAGTGCCTAGATCAGTGCCCACACCCAGGGAAGCCAGAAAAGTTCATGAGTAAATGAAGTAGACAATGTGCGTGTCGGGGGTGGGTGCAGGGGTGGAGCTGGGCAGGGTGCTCTCTCTGCAGGGGCTGGGTTCTGCTGTTGAATGGCTCTCAGGAAGCTCATTCTCCTGAGAGGAGGCTGACACTCCTGCTCTGTGGCCCTTGTGCTGTTGCTTGGGGATAAGTGTGCTAGCACATTAATGACTCTTCATCTAGACTGGGAAACCAGTGCTGGTGGTAGAGAGTCTCAGAAACCAAGCTTCTGAGAGAGAAAGCAAGTTGTCCCAGGTCACAAAGACCCCAATCCAGGTCTGGTTCCAAATCTTTACCCTATCAACTCCCCTCAAGTTTAAAATGTATTAGAGTCTAAGTGCTGTTTGGCTAATTTAGATTTACCTATGCACGCTAATTCAGATTTAATCATACATTCTAAGAACATATACTGATACTTTATTTATTGAATGCTTATTGAATGCCAGCCACCATGCAAGGCAGTTTATTCATATACAATAAAGCTAACTGGAAAAATAACAATGCAAGGCAGGTATTGTTAGCTATATTCTTTGAGTCCTAAAGAAAAAGTCTGGCTTGGCCCCGCTCCAAATCCTGTGCATTATTACTGCAACTGCTACCTCCAGCCCCCTGTACCACTGAATCCCTAAAAAATCTCCACCTGTTAATTCATGAAACTCAGTTGCAATGAAATAATAAGATTTATAACCCACTAGAATGAGCGTGTTACAGCACAACCTCACCATGGACTGCTTCTATGAGCCAGCGACCAAAAGGAGTCAGAGGTAGTGAGAGGGCCCTCTCAAATAAAAGTCATTTCTGGGAGACAGGGTTGATTGCTCCCAGAGCAGTGGGAATGAGGCACGACTTTAGGAGGCTGAGGACGGTAGCTTTAGAGCTGGGGTGGAGGAGAAGGAAGGCCGGAGGGAGAGACAGCGGAGGACAAGAGGATGAGTCTAAGGGATCACATTTGACATGTATCCTTGGAAAATGTCACAGAGGCTGAAATCGTCTTTAGAAGTCATTAGGGTCTGACAAAAAAGGTAGGCTTTGCTGATTTTCAAGCCCATCTCAAAGAGGTTAAACTCCTTCCCTTTGCAGTAGCTCCAAGCCTTGAAGATGAAAAGCCAACAGAAAAGCACTTGGGGAAGGGATGGGGGAGCTGATGCTGCTGGGCATGTCCTCTTCCCACACATGCTGATGAGGAACCAAGCCCAGTGGGATGAAGGCCATGAGGTGGTACCAGCTGTCGGTTGGCACGGTGCAGGGACTTAGTTTAGGCAGGTGATGGAGAAGGAGCTCGGGGATTTGGTGTCAGCCCTGCAGGGTGTGCTGGGCAGCGGAGGGTCCTAAGTGAAGAGATAAGACTCTGAGAGTGCCTGGGATCCTCCTGGGAAGAGCTGTTAGCTGCACTCCACCCACCCTGCCCTTTGACTTTCAGTGAGGAAATCATTCATTCAAGGATCACTGAGAACCTACTGCGTGTGGGCCCGATGATAATGATGTCAACAGACCCTGATCTCATGGAACTCAGAGTTTGGCAAGAGACAATACCTTGCTCAGCTTAGCACAGAGCTGAGGAGGGTGCTTTTGAGTCAGATCTGTCACTGCTGGGGGGTGGGGGGAGGGGGCTGGCAAGGGATTGGATTTTTCTGACCTTCAATTACCTTAGGTAGAAAATGGAAGTAGTGATACTTCCTTCACAGGGTGTTTATGAACCTTAACTAAGATGATGGTTGGAAAACACTTAGTTCAGTACCTGGTATACGGTAAGCACTAAGAAACTGGTGGCTCTATCCTTTGGTTTCTCAGGAAGACATGGTTACTAACAAGGAAATCCCTTTGGAATGGGAAGGGGGCTGAGGCAAGAGCTGAGGACTTGGAAACAATGGGCCTGGGTTTCATTCAAGCTCTGCCACTGATTAGCTGAATTCCTTTTTTTTAAAAAAAATATTTTATTTATTATTTTTAGAAAGAGGGGAAGAGAGAGAGGCAGGGAGGGAGAGAGATATCAATGTATGGCTGTCTTTCACCTGCCTCCAGCTACGGACCTGGCTGGAGACCTGGCTTGCAACCTGGTTATGTTGCCCTGGCTGGGAATCGAACCAGCGACCTTTGGGTTCGCAGGCTGGCACCTTATCTGCTGAGCCACCAGTCAGGGCTAAATTATGTTTAAATCACTTCCCCTCTTCAAGTCTTTCTCATCTGTAAAACAATAGCAGTAGTATCACCTCCACCACAACCACCATCATCATCATCACCACCACCACCCTCAAAAGACTGAGGAAGTGAAGTCCCACTGGGCCCAGAGTTGAAGAGACAGGTGTGTAGGGGTTAGGGGATGGGTCCTATAACCTGTGCTTTTTCAGGACACAGGAATCTGTTCAAATAGCTGTATTGTGTGGTTTGCCAGGAAGGAAAACCACATTGATGAAGCTGCATTTAAGGAGGGATTTCTGACATGAGATTGGAAGCCAAGTTGCTGGGAACCCAAGGGTCTGAGTAAACAGTTGTATAAAACCTGACTTCACTGTGTCCATAACCCTAACCGAAGTGCTGGGGAACTTGTCAGCTTGCATTTCATTACAGGCTGGCTGTTGAGTACAGGGCATACTGATTTAAGCTGCTTTCATTAAACCCTGTGCTCCGTGCCAACCAGCAAGACACTCATCTCAGGGAAGAACTAGACGGTGGGTGGGAGCCCATTTCCCCCAACCCCACAATCTGCAGTCAGTGCTGATGGTGCAAGAATTACTTTGGACACGTCTGCTGGCCTGCAGCTCCTGATGGGAAGGCTCTATCCCAGCCCTGCAGGCCGGGAGCAGATAACACAAACAACATGTCTAAAGCTCTGGCTGGCTGGTGTTCATGTCACGCCAGACACTGGACTAACCACTTCACTTGTATTTTCTCACTGAATTCTCATAAAAGTCCCACAATAGTTTTACTTACGGCAGGTTAGTAAGGTGAAGCACCTTGCTGAAGCCATTCAAATCATGGGACGCAGGTCTTCTGAAACAAGGTCTGGTGCCTATTCCAATACCCTGACTCCCTGAGCATGAAGGTCCCTTGGCTATTGTCCCTAAAACTCAATAATGAGTTCCACTGCCACACAGTAAGAGTGCCCTTGGAAGGGAGGTTGGAGGAAGCCATGAAGTGCTTACTCTGGGCAGGCACTGTTCTAATGTGCAGACACACACTATATAATTTAATGATCACATAACCCTCTGAGGTAGGCACTATTATTAACTCTACTTTTCAGATATGGAAACTAAAACCAAGGGAAGTCAAGTCCCTTGCCAAGGTCACATGGCAGGCACGTGGCAGAACCAGGACTAAGGTCCTGACTATCCAGTAGGGGAGAGACAGCCACCATATGAGTGCTTCTACTCACCTCCAGACTGGCTCAGGAGGGGTGATATCTGAGGAGAACCTGTGGCCTGCAGGAAGCAGCACAGAGCCCTGGGAAGCAGCCAGGCTGAGGCCCCAGGCTGGACTTGGGCTTCTGGCACGTCACAGCCTGTTACCCAGGCAAGGTGCTGCAACTTCGAGCTGCAATGTGGATGAGGACAATGATCTGCCTGTCACGCTATCTCATGGGGCTGTTGTGTATGTTGGTGTGAAATATCTTTACATGCTGTGAGGCACTTGGCAGCACAAATTGTTATTAGTATTTCAAGGGCAGACAGTAATTCTGAAGCCATCTTTTAAATGCCTGGCCTTGTGGCAATCATGACATTATTTTAGTCGGTTATAGGGTAGAGATTGAAAGCTACAATCGACATTTCTGAAAGGGCATATCCTATCTTGCTTCTATCAACTGTCTTTGTTAATATCAAGGGCTCTCACTATTTTAAGCATCATTATAACAATAACTAACATTTACTAATCCCATATCAGGGGCTGAGTAGCATGCCAAGTGCTTTTTTAACATTATCTTAAATAATGCTTCAAGTAATAACTCTCCAAAAAATAACTCTAGAAGGTAGTGCTATTATCATCTCCATTTTACAGCTTAGAGAGGTGAAGTAACTTGACCAAAGTTATAACTTGTAAGTAGCAGGACCCATGTTTGAACCCAGGTCTGCTGAACTCAAGGGCCACTCTCAATGCCCCAAGTTCCTTTGCCTTTGAACATGAAGCCGCACATATACATGCATGATACCAGTTATGGGGAGCAGTGCACACAGAGTTGATAAAAACAAACTCTCGCAATTCTCTCCAAAGTCCCTTCCAATGGTTCTGTTGTCTCCTTTTGCAGGACCAACTAAAGGATGCTTAGTGAACTCATCTAGAATTATACCTGCCCCCCGTGGGAGGCTATGGAGTCCCATCAGGAATTAACAATGTATGGACAGTTGTATACCTATCATAAATTAGCTTTGTGGCCACTCCAACCCAGCTTTAAGAGAACCATTTATTACATTGCTGTAAATAGAGTGATATAAAAAGAATTATTCCTAAGACCCTGTGTATCTGTGTTTGCAATCGTGTCTTTACACATGCCTTGCAAACTTGGATGAAAGTCCAATTTAGACTGCATATTGATCATCTATTCTCCTATCAATGGGGGAAGGTAAGTCAAAGTGTTCCAAAGGAACATATGCTGCACAGATCTCACTTTTACCAAAGGCCTCAACCATACTTTCTGACCACAACCAGAATTGTTAATGCACTACGTAATGAGCTAATCTCAGCTTCACTTTGTTTAAACAGTATGATGTGGCAGGGAAAGTGACTTAGGGTAAAAAAACAAAACAAAACAAAAAAATCACAGCCAGAGATGCTATCACTTTTTAGCTGTGTGACATGGGCAAGATTACTTAAAATTTTCTGGGTCTAAGTTTCTGCACCTATTGATTTTTCTTCATTTGTTTATTCGTACTGTCTCTTCCTGTCTTCTTAGTATGTGAGCTTACAAAGGTAAAATCTTTCTTACGTCTTGATCCCTTTTCATTAGAAGAGTGTCTAGTACACAGTAGGTGCTCAGTAAGTACTCACTGAGTATTACGTAAATTGGTAACAGAGGGATAATGATGCCACTTTCACAGGGCTGTGTGTGTATATTTAATAGTTGAGACTGTTTAAAGGAGATATTAGAAGTGAACATACCTACTATATTCCAGTACTGTGCTAGGTGATTCACATGTTTTCATTTAATCCTCACCTTGAGAGACTCTATAAATCACAAAGTACTTACAAACAGAAGGTGTCAATGTAATTATCCTTTGAACTTTGTATGTATAAAGCCTGTGGTGAAGCAGATATTATAATCAAGATCACATTCAATCATGTGTTCATTCGTTCATTCATTCATCAGTGTTTATTGAGCAGCTGCCACAGGCCAGAACTATGCTGAGTCATGAGAATGGAGAGGTAAGTATGACATGTTTATTATCCTCTTGGAACTTATTATAGTTACCCAGAGGATCTGGCCAGAAAGGCAGGTGAGGGGTCAAGATCACAGAATCACAGACAGCCCAAATACTACACGGAGTTTGGACTTCTTTCTGAGGAATGAGTGAAACCAAAGCTGTACCCTGGCAGCTCTCACCCAGGCACACTGCTCCCTGTGCCCTTGCCTCTAGGGAGTAATGTGAGAGATGAGATTTCATTGAAACATCTATTATTATAATTAACTTGGATAGGGGCAAACAAAGTTTTGACTCTTAAGGCCACCACTATGACAGGAGGGATGCGAAGATAGTGTTTTTCAATCCTCTGGCCATGTAAGAGTTGAGGTTAAAGACTAAAGTCCAGGAAAGAAGCAAAGCATTCAGAGCCATGGGGCACTGTTATAGAACAGGGTCAGTGCACTGATCAGGACAGACTGGCGAACACGTGACAGTGGAAACATCCACCCTCCACCCATGCTGTGCCCTTCCTTGCCCCACATTTACCAATAGAACAGTCGTGTCCAGTCCAGTTTGGGTCACAGCTACAAAGCCCAGTGTCTGGGAGGAAGGTGCCATGGCCTGAGCACTGGTCCAAGCATGTGGCCCGGGGTGTCTCACAGTTGGTGCCTCCCCATCCCACGGAGCAGTGGCACTCGCCTCTCACGCAGACACCCCGGCCAGAACACGTGGGGTCCATGCAGTCCACTGTTATAGGAAGGAAAGAGAACACAGGTAAGTATTGACCAGCCAAGGCGAGGTTTCTTTAAGCAAAGTGCCATATCTTGTGGTGGAGTGAAGAGCAGAAACTCTAGCAGATGGTAGACTTGGGTTCCCAACTCTACCTGTAATTGACTGTTTATTTCTCTAAGTCCTGGCTCCCTTACCTGTGAAATGTGGATACAAATTCCTACCTCTTGGTTTGAGGGGTAGATAGAATAAGAAATATATCAAGTGTTTACATTGCATCCAGCGCCTATTGTGTCTGTAATAATTGCAATAATTGAGGCCCAGACTTTGTTTTGTACCTTTCTGTATCTCTACCTTCTAGAACAATACCCAGCACAGAGAAGGTACTCAAAATATCATTGTAGAACAAACTATTATTGTTTACCACTTCATAATGCAGTTCTATTTATGTAAATGCAGTACTAAAATAGATTTCTTAATTTAAATGTGCATTTACTTTGCATTTACGTTTTATCTTATTTTTTTCATCTTGTGATTGATAAAAATTTTCAAAGCTCACTTTCCGGACAAACATTTGTCTTGAAATATTTCCAGGCAAGCATTTCGACAACTGTTCCAGATCATATGTGGAGGCTTTGCACAGCTTGTCCTGTGGTGGGGGGTGAATTCTAAAGCTCCAGCTCACAAACAGCCCCTGAGGGGCTCCTGGGGCCCAAGGTCAGCGTGCTTTCAACACACCATCCAGGAAGAAGGAAAGGAGAATAAGGAGAATAATATTGTAGGTTACCAGCTCTTTGCTTGTACTATAGGAAGTACTTTACATAACTCACCAGATTCCATTTTCTCAACAACCTTGTGAGGTAAGGTGAGGAAACTGAGGCTCAGGGAGCAAAATAATTTATGCCAGATCCTATAGCTAAATTCTGCCAGAGAGGAATCTGAAGACAGATCTGTCTGATTCTGAATCTAATGATAGTTCTGTTACTAGGGCTGATTTTCCTAAATCGATGGTTTAGTTATTGGGCTGTACAAAATGAGGAGAGACTTCTCATCTTCCACAAAGCACTGTATAGGAAAAGTGGAAGAAGAGTACTGAGGGCTAATTCATCAGACGGCTTTAGTTTGCATGGAAAGTGCAGAAGGCAGCAGAAGACAGAACTAGCAAAGGGGATTAGTCCATTTTTCTTTTCAACCAAAAAGTATTATCAGTTGCATTCTGGGCAGTAGGGAATTCTATTCCTCTTGAAGTTGTAAGGGGAGACTGACTGGTGCCCAGGCAGGGGCCCTGCCCTATAGCTGTTGGGAAAATGTGTTGATGGAGCTGCTGTGAGTGTAATCAGTTAGCTCCTTATAGGAGCTCATGAGGAAGCCCCACACTGTAAAGAAAAGATGCTAGCATTTGAACTTCGAGGCCCTAAGTTCAAGGGTCACAGGACAAAATATACTGGTTCTATGGCCATGGTCAAATCACATCTCTGCTCTGAGTTTCCATCTATAAGGCAGGTTAGATAAAATGACCTATTTCTCAGGTTGCTATGAGGACCAAACAGCACCGAGGAGATTAAAGGGCGGTTTAAACTATAAACTGTTGCAAATAGTTGTTTTTCTGTCCTATCAGGACATTCTGCAGCAACGACTTGAGCAAACTGTGGTCAGAACTCACTTATAATTCAGACATGCTTATATATTTGTCAATTAAATTTTACAACCCATTATATTTGACTTCTGCACAAAAGCCTGGGAAACCCAGCCTGGGTACATTGGAGTCTCAGATGCAAATGAGTAGACTTTATAAATGGCAACATTCTGGAAATAGGCTATTCTCAGGGCCAGCTTATTAAAAAAGACCTTTTATTTTTAGGTTTTTAAAGGAGCTCAACTTAATGACCTAAACGATAGATAAGAAGATCAGAGGTCAGGAGCAACCACTTGCTAAAAAACATAGTAATGATAACACAACAGCAACAATGACAGTTAATTTTAATTTAGTCCCTTTCCTGTGTCATATTTTGCTTTTAAATCATATATACATATATATAAAATTTCATTTAATCCTAACAACAACTATTTGATGTAGGTCCCATTATTATACTCATTTTACAGATGAAGAAACTGAAGCACAAAGAGGTTAAATAACTTGCCCAAGATCACAAATTTGATCACTCTTTGGGTAGTATAGATCTCTTACTATTCTCTTTATAATTTTATTGGTTCAAAAATACATTTATACATGAATATAGACATACACACATAAAATGGTTAAAAAACAGGAAAACAAAACAAGGAAAGAAATAGGGCAGAGTGGAGGATTAATAAAGCCAAATGAAGGCAAAAAGATCTCTTTTTTGCAGTCTCAGGACACTGTTTAATAATAGTTCAAGCACGACCTGTTGCAGTGCCTGGTAATTAAAAAAAAATAATAATAGTGATAAATTTTCATGACTTGCCTCAGATCTCAGAATCTCAGAAGGATTATTCCAGCCCATTAGGCTACTATGATCATTCCCTAGATCCAGAGAGTTTTCGAATTGGACAGGAAATGAGTCAGCAATTTCTACCCCAAGACCTATAAAGGTATTTCCGGCTCCATGAATACCTGACCCCAGCTTTGGGTTGAAGCTGTCTCTGAGGAGCCCCTGAATCAATAAATCTGCACTGTTAGCCAGCAAGCTGAGAGGGTGCCAAGTTTAGCAAGAGGCCCTTGGCGTCACGGCCCTGTTCCTCCTCAGACACAATAAGTCTGCTAGGGGCCCAGGAACTGGCAAAGTGAATCCCTCACTCTCAGAAGCTGGTTCAAGGCAAGGAAAGATCAGAGGGAACTGATGAGAGGCTACCTCTAGGCAATTCATCATCAATTAATCATCACTTCTGAAGGCCAAAGTGAGGGAGGCTCTCTAGGGACGGTTTACAGAGGACTGCATCTCAAGGGAAGGCAGCTGCAGGAAACCTAGGCTGAACTGTCTGAGGTTCCTGTGGGGGAACATGGTCCCTGTGCATCCTCAACTTAGGGCCATTATCTATGCCAAAGGGATGAGAGATCCTACGAAGACTGTGGATCTGCTCTCCTTCCCGATGCCTCTGGGGTGACAGAAACCCTAGGATGGGATTCAAGTGGTCCCTTTCCATCACGCCGGATGGTTTCCCACGTGGTCAGTATCTCACAGGGAACAGTGCATACGGTGGGAAGAATGGACTGCCTGGGGCGGGGAGCACTGTGCCGGAGAACTTGGCAGGGAGGTGGGCTGCCCTCCTTGTAGACAGACTGTCTTACTTAGTTCCCCCTTAGAAGAGGTGCCAAGCCGTTCTAGTTTCTCCCCTGAAGAGCTTGCCATTCAGGCCAAGCTTTCTGGAAGAAGCTTAGCCGCTGATGAAATGATGAGGCGTGCATGGTCTGGCTGTAAACACAGCTCTGGCCCCCAAGTGTTCCACGCTTCAGTGACCACACGGGCCATTACGGGCTCTTCAGGGTCAACAACACAGTCTCCCTTTTCACTGCAAAAGGCCTAAGCTGTTCTCTTCTGCCCCTCCCCCAACTCCCTCTGTTGGCGTGGTTCAGGTTTTTAAAAAAATATAGGGCAATAAACTTCAGAAGAAGGAAGTGGGAGGGGGGGAAAAGTAAGCTTGTTAGCTGATGTTTTATAAACACAGTGAAACCCGTTAGGAAGGAGAGAGTTGAGGGAGGAGGGGAGACAGGACTGGGGAGGGCAAAGGCCCCAAGAAACCCCCATTAGAAACACAAGGACTATACAATGACGCTTCACCAGAGAAATAGAAGGAATAAAAGGAATCAGTACCAGATGGCCCTGCTCAGAAAAGAAAGCAGGAGTAAAAACATTTCTTTTCAAATAGATCATGTAAATCAAAGAGCAAAACAACTTCTTCTTTTCTCTTTGTAAGCACTCTTGTGCTCTGGGGCACTGTCCAGGCCTGGTGGGTCTGGACAGCTCCCCTCCTTGGCACACACAGTGTGGTGGCGCCGTTATGGGGGACAGCCCCACAGTTCTTAGCAGAATCTCCTCTTGGTTTCTTTCCTTCTCAGGGTGTTCACCTCAGGTGACTAAACTGAAAAGGGAAAGCAGATGAAGGTCCCCATTGTCAGGATGAGAAAACCAAGGCCCTTTTACCAGGCTGGCCCCAAGTAATCAGCTTCCCAGTTAATAAGTCTGAATCAAGACCTCCAGTTACACGTGGGGTTGACAGACAGCCTGTCTCGGGGAGGTGCTGCTTTTCAGACACTAATTCCTTCCTGTTCCCCACTCTTCTAAAATGGGCCCATTATAGTCTCCCTCTCTTTTTCTAGAGGAAATGATGCCTTGAGAGGGAACTCTCTGTTCAATCCCAGATGAGTTTAGAAGACTAGCTCTCCTTAGAGCTTCTTCCACCCAACGGAGAAGGTGCTAAGGGTCCCAGACAGGGGACTGTCGGAGGTAACAGCTCTCAGCATCATCCATCATTTCAAAGGCGAAGCCCATCTATTTCAAAAGTACTTGGAGGAAATGAGTGGAGTAACTCAGGAAATGCACTTCACTTGTCACCAGGATAATACTAATAACGTAAGAGGTAACATTTATAGGGCATTTACTATGTGTCAGAAACTGAGCTAAGAGCTTTACATGGGTCATTTAATTCACTCCTCGAAACAGCCCTCTGAGGAAGGCACTCCCATTTTATAGACGAGGGAACTGAGGCTAGTTAATAGCAAAGCCATGACTCAAACTACATCTGTGCACTCTTAAACACTCCTATATATTGCTTGCGAATAAAACTTCTCCTTTCATCTGGAAACTCTATGCAGCTAAGAGGAGAGAGTACTGGATCGGAAGTGAGAAGACCTGGGCTGAACTCCAACCCTGTCATCAGATAGCTCTATGACCCTGGTGATGCCACTGCCTGTACCTGGGCCTGAATTCCTTAATCTGTGAAACACAAATATTTACTTACCTCACCTAGTTAGGTTTTCTGGGAAAGAACGGATGTCATGGTTATAAATGCAGTTCACTTTCTAACCTTGATCTATACAGGCGTATGAGATCTGTCCAGAAAAAGTCCAGCCATTGTTAATATAATGAGAATGATTTGTGCAAGCTCAATGTAACCTGGCAGCCTAGGAGAGTGGACTGAAATATGCATGTGTGAACAATGACAACTTCACTGTACTCGTCAGCGGTGGTGGTAGATGCCATTAAGTTAGCACGTGTACTGTGTGGCCATTGTACTCAAAATAACTGAGCGAGGAGAGCAACAAATCTGTATCAGATTTTGAACATTCCTCTGCAGAAATTATTTGGGATGATTCAGAGGCTGCAGCTATGGGCAACTGGTGATTGGCAGCTTCATCACAATGCACTGCTCATGTATCATATCTCGTGCAGAGCTTTTGATGAAACATTAATTCACCTAGGTGACTTAGCCCTACTACTGTCCAGATTTTATACCCTGCACCTTCTAGCCTTTCCCAAAACCTGAATCACCTTTGAAAGGGAAGAGATTTCAGACCATCAATGAGATTCAGGAAAATATGATGGGGCTGCTGATGGCAATTAGAAGAACTATGTGAGGTCCCAAGGTGCCTACTTTGAAGGGGACTGAGGTATCATTGTCCTATGTGCAATGTTCCTTGAATCTTGTATCTTCTTCAATACATGTCTCTATTTTTCATACTACCTGGCTGGATACCTTTTGAATAGGCCTTCTACATTTACCTTATGAAGGAGCGAGACATGCTTATGTCCACCTGAGAGCCATGTGTAGGAATACACACACACACACACACACACACACACACACACGAAGGCAGAGTTTGAAGGTCTAGAATATACTCATACTTAAGAAGTGGGGAGATGTGCTTAAAGGGGAAAGAACTTGAGCTATGGAGGCAGAAAGATTGGGCTCAAACCCATTCCTACCATCTACTAGCTGTGAGACTTTGGGCAAGTCATTTGATCCTCACAGTCTTCGTTTCCTCAATGATAAAATGAAGATGGTTCTCCTTTCCACCAGGGTTTGAAGTTAAACAATACAAGGCTTCTAGCAGAGAGTTTCGTACACAGTAAGCACTCAATATAACACTCCTCTGTATAGGAAATACTCAATACAACACTTCCCTTCACTGGGTAAGACTGACTGAATATCCTCTTCCATCCAGTTAATTCCTGTTGCTGATGGGTCCCTGGCTCAGGGGGTGGGGAAACACAGGGTGGCGCAGGTGGCTTCCTCTGCTTCCTGGATATCTTCTCGGCCCTGAGTGTGGACCTCAAAGTCCAAGCAAAGTGCTGGCCTTACCTTCCTCGCAGTTCTCGCCCTTGTAGCCGGGGTTGCAGATGCAGGTGCCCATGATGCAGGTGCCATGGTTGCTGCAGGCCACATCGATACACTGGTTGGTGGGCACATCACACTCGGCGCCCTTCCAGCCGCTGTGGCACAGACACCGGCCCTTCATGTACTGGCCGTTCCCGCTACAGAGCACGGGGCAGGAGGCTGGGGAGATGGCACAGGAAGCCTGGTATGAATCAAAGCCCAGCATCCCCCACCAGCCCCTTTCTCCCCTTGGCCTGCTGGCTTGACCAAGAGCCTCAAGTGCTTTGCCACAGTTCCCACGCATGCCCATCTGTTTCTCATGCTTTATTTCATTGCAGTTTAAGCACAGCTGGAGCTGTAGGCAAAGATGTGCAGTGCAGGGCCTGGCAGAGCTGGTTCCAACCAAACCCTGCTTTTCCCCATCCTCATATTCTTAGTGCAGCATGGTGGTTGCCAGGACCCTTAGACAGAAAGCTTCAATCTGTTCTTTGGGCCCGCTAAAAGAGACAGCTGGGCCTCCCGCCTGCCTAAATCCCTCCTCCGATGCTCCCCTTCTAATAGCACTCCATTTTGCTTCCCCACACCTCATCTGCAGCACCACTTACTGTTACCTTTAAGAAGCAAATTGCAGTTTTTCTTGCCTTTCAGGTCTCCACTAAAACCCCATACACTCCTGCCCCACAGAGAGAGTAGCTGAGCCCAATTTGGCTCTTGAAAGTACCATCTTTCCATTCTGCCTCTCAGTGCAAAGTGTACAGAGGACATTATATAAAAATAAATTATATTTCATTGTGCTGGAAGTACCTCCCGGCCTTAGTGAGAAGGTTGTTTCGTACAGAACTCTTCACTTTAAGTGCATATGGGATGAGACAGTAATTGTTAGAAGGAATGACTCATCTCTTCTCTCAGCACCACCTTCCGGCCTGCACCTGGCATCTTGTGCTTTGGAAGCGCTCAGCAGCAGGTAATCACTGTGCTGCCTCAGGGCTGCTGGCTCTGCTGCCTCAAACTCAGTCTCTTTCACCTGGGAAAGAATGGGCAGACTCCCCGAAGCAGCATCATGTCACTGTATCTTCAGGGTGCTGCTTCCTCAGCCTGGAAAACTATCTCTGGCTTCCACCAATGAACAACGACTCAGTCCCACTGTCACCTTGTCCGGGGAGCCTCTCCTGGTCCTCCTTCCATCCAAGCTAAGATGGTGACTCTCTTTCACTCACATAGGAGCTCCTTGTACGAGGCCTCCCTACAGTGTTTCTCCCTGATTATACCACTTTGTACATAAATGTTGACTTTGTCTGCCTCCCATTCCGAGAGCCGCTGGGCACGCTCAGTGTTGTAACCTCATTGTCTGGCACAGGACCGTGCCCGAAAGGGCACAAAGCAAATGCCTGCTAGGTGACTCAAGAGGCAGAAAAACCAAAGGAAGGGGCCACTTGAGTTTCCCCAAAGGAAGTGCCAAGTTCTTGGGACTATAGAGCTCCTTTGGCATTTTCCTCATTCTTTCTCCCAGGACAGAAATAAAGGCCAAACGCACAGGGTAGATCACGGGCAGCCTTTAAACTCTTGCAACAGTGGATAGTTATCGTTAGCACGTGATATGCCCAAATCAGAAGCAAGATTAGGGTTCTGTGTGGAGAAGAGCAGCCTCGCCTTCCAAGTCCTTGGTGGCCTTAGCTATGATTCTGCTGTGCAGTTAGAAGGCAATAACTGAGCGGCCAGTCAGCCCTCTCCCTGCACAGGGCCTGGAAGAAACCACACTAGCTGAAGATGAACTTCAAGCACGCTTGGCAAATTTCCTCTAAGAGGAAATCAACTTTCAAAAGGACCCCCATGTCACTCCCTCTGGCCCTACAAGGGAACATGAAGTTCACTGTGGCTGCCCCTACCAAGGCGCTTCCTTCCCAACCTCCCCAGTCATGTACATGTGGTCACAATGGTTGAGGAGGCCACGCTCAACCTGCAGACCTCCCTCGCAGGGTTTCTGAAGAACAGCCCTTGGGAGCCCTTCTCCCGAGAGTCAAGAGGTGGGCAGGGGCTCCGCACTTGCCCAGAGAAGGGGAAGCTGAGCCCGGGGGAGTAGAAATCACGGGCAGCATGCAGGGCTCTCACCTCTGCCACAGTCTGGGCCCAGGAAGCCCAGGAAGCAGTGGCAGGTCCCCGAGATGCAGTCACCATTGCCGTAGCAGTTGCTGGGACAGTTATCCACTGATTCTGGGGGAGAAAAGAGAAGGAGAGCTGAAAACAGAAGCGTCTTTGCCCAAACAGAGGCCCAGGAATCAAGCCTCAGGTGAACCAGGACCCATATGTTGGGAGTTCTTCTGTCTCAGTCACTGAAAGCAACCAATTGAGTTAAAAAACTACAGGCTATTTTACTCTTACTGAGGTTCATCTCAATTGACATTAAGAGATGGGTTCTGGAAAATGTCTACCTGAACCACTTATTTATAAATCAAATTTGTATCTACAAATACATTAGCAAATTTTCTCCAAAAACGTTGGGGAAAAATAGTTTAACTTGTTAGCAGTGGTTATCTTTGCATGCTGGGTTATTAGGCAATTCTTGAGGCCTTTACACTTTCCTGTGTTTTACATTTTTCTTTTAATGGGCTGATGTTCCAGGAGCTTGTTTTTTAAAGCAACTGAGCATTTGCAAATCTGTCTTTTCTCACCTCTAATTTTTCAGCCATCAGTCCAGGTGCCCACCCTGCTCCATTTACCACCAACAGCCTGAGTGAAGTCTCTGAAACAAATCTGATCCCATCATTCTCCTACTTAAAACCCCTCAATGGGGGAGAAATGAAAAAACCAAACAAACAAACAAAAAAACAAGCTTGTCTAAAAGGCATAGGAGTTCCCCATAGACTAGCAAATGAGATGCTACCATGTAAGACATGAGTCTCGGCCACAGGACATTTGCAGCCTAAGCAGGAAAAGGAGATAACACTGTAATCTAGGTAGCAGCTCAGCACATGGAAGCAGCTCTGCCTGCAGTTGAGGAAACCTGGTTTTGGGGTCCATTCTTCTGGTACCATGGTGGGCAACCTAAAGCTCCTTCCATCCTGTGCCTGGGTCTCACGTCCCTCATATGGGAAATGAAGGTGAGGGCAGAGATGACCCCTAGGACTGCTTCCTGTTCTCAAATTCTAGGAGTCTATAATGAATTAAGAGAGCAACTGTTCAGAAAAGGCATCAGGACAAGGGCACGAAGCCTTAAATGCAGCAAAGCACTTGGTGCCAATGCAACGTCAGCCACTACGGGGCAAACCCAGCAGAGGGCAGGCTTCTCGGAGGAGGTGGGCTTGAGGAATGGCTGGGTGTGGATAGGGAAGGGAAAAGAGGGGAGATGGAGGGGAATTCACGGCACGGTGTTGTATTTCCCAGAAAGGTCTTTTTCCAACTGTCTGCCATTATTAACTTGGAAACCACTTACAAAGTTTGGAAATGGTGTAAATGTATGGTTCTTTCTGCAAGTGGGTGGGAAACTCCACTTACTCCATGTTGTTCCTCTGTTAACACGAGCGGCATTTTACACTAACACAGGGTTAAGAACAAGAGGGTCTAAAGCAGCATTTGTTCCTGTCTCAGGACAAAGTGGTCTGGGTCCCTGCGGAATGAGACTCACAAACCAGGGCCCTGAGTATCTCTGCTTCCCGTTGGCTTCACCTGGAAGAATCCATGTTCTTGACTAAAACCTTTAAGTTTGAAGTGGCCTCTTACACATTTTTTAAAAATAACTTAGAAAGTTTCAACTTGAATATTCTTTTTTTTTTTCGTTTAAAGGCTTTATTCATCATTTTAAGAGAAAAGGGCAGGGAGGGAGGAAGAAAGGGAGAGAAGCATCAATATATGGTTGCCTTTCACCTGCCTCCAGCTGGTGACCTGGCTGGAGACCTGGCTTGCAAGCTGGTTATGTGCCCTGGCTGGGAATCAAACCAGCGGCCTTTGGGTTCACAGGCCAGCACCTTATCCACTGAGCCACACCAGTCAGGGTTGAATATTCTTTTAAAAATAAAAATTTTTGACGCTGGCTTGTGGCTCAGAGGATAGGCAGCAGCCTGCGAACCCAAAGGTCACTGGTTCCCAAAGGTCACTGGTTCAATTCCCAGCCAGGGCACATAACCAGGTTGTGAGCCAGGTCTCCAGGCAGATCCATAGCTGGTGGCAGGTGAAAGGCAACCATACATTGATGTTTCTATCCTTCTCTGCTTCCCTCCCGTCCCCTCTCTCTAAAAATAATAAATAAAATCTTAGAAACAAAACAAAACATAAAAAATTTTTGAGTAAAGTTTAAGGCAACATTATTTTCGTTTTTAGCTACTGGTTAAAGGTACGGCTGGAGGGTGGGTTCCACCTGCAGTATTGTAGGAGTACTGGACAGGGAGGTGGAAGGTCTGGCCTCTGGGTCTTGTTCTGCTACTGAACAGCTGTGGGGCCTTGACCGTGTTACTTCACCTTTTTGTACCTGCTTCCTCATCCCAGCACCTGCTCCTCCCATAGCCACCTGCTTGGCAACTCTCATTCCTTCTTTCAAATCCAGCTCAAAGGTCCCCTTCTCTGACAAGCCTTCCTGATTTCTGGGTTACTCCAAGACTCTCTTTTTCTTCACTCCACTCAAGCACCAAATGGTTGCCATTATTGGCTATGAACTCCCTGAGGGCAGGAATGGAGTTTATTCATTTATGCATTTGCCCCAGTTCACAGGGGGTCTCAATAAACCTTTGTGATTGCTGAAAGAATTCAACTAGATGACCCCAGAGATCTTGCCCAGATCTAAAATCCTATGAGTTCAGTACTTCTCAAACTCATAGTATAAAACAGTCTCCTAGTAAAGATGACCATGATTAGCAGTTGCATTTTTAACAGGATCAATTGCAGATAGGTGTTACATACATTTTGATTTATGAAGCCTGCAAGACACAAACCTGTTAATCATCTGCCAAAAGGCCTTCACAGTGAAAGTGAGGAAAGTGTATTTTCTGTGACTGAGCATAGTGTTGGCTGCTGAACCTGACAACATAGAAGCTGTTTGCTACAAAACTTGCCTGAGGCTGCTGGTTGCAGAGAAGGCAGAAGCTATAGAAAACATGGAATGATTTTATGATAGTAACAAGGAGGTAAAAGAGAGACATTTGGTGAATATTTCCTTTTGATGAAATGTTTATGTACATAGTTTTTCTTCCACTTGGAAAGATTTCAACCACTTGGGGTCCACCTGGAATCCCACGAATAATAAGTCCCTATAGACGAGATGTCTCCATGCTAAACACTAGTGCAGAAGTGACGTACGTTGGTGTGGGAGAAGTGTGAACTTTATTGAATAGATTTGTTGCTATGTTTCCAATTAGCATTCAGTGAATTTCTTCCCTCTATAGTTCCTTCCTGCTTCGCTCATGTCCAAACGGCACCTGCCTTCATTTTGCAGAAGGTGTACCTTTAGATCTGCTCAGATCTAAATGAGAAGTTCAGTTGCCCTTGACTAGCTAATTTTCATGATTGGGTATATGGTATGTTGGAAAACAGGGCCTTTCCCACCTACCCCCACCCCCCACCTCAGTTTTGTTTTTCTATCACAGCAGCAGGTCCTGCTAAAAAATTTGATTTGTTTTTCCTTCCATCAATATTGAAATGCAGAGTTTAAATGTTTTCCTAGCTCCTTCTCTGGACATGTGTTGTGAGTGGGCGTGTTTTCTGCACGTTGAACAAAATATTGTTTAACATACAAAGGGGCATCTGCAGAAGGAAGAAAAGACACCAGTGTTCCTCCCTGGAGGAGCTCTGGGAGACAGGAAACCAGAGGCCGTGGGACCCATTGCCTCGCCTCATTCTGTCTGCTCACTACCCTCTTCCAGAAACAGATCATTAGCACCGACTTGTCAGTCAAGGTGAAAGGATAACAGTTGATAAATACATCCTTCTGAGTCCAGGGTTGGTGCCTGGAAAGCCTGCCTTCATTTGTCACCTTTTTCTTTTCCGTTTTGAAATCCCAAAGCCCTATCTTGTAGGAAACAAGAAAAGACCTACTGGGAGCCTAATTAGCTACCAGATTCCTGCTTCCCAGGGTAGTTATAGTCGAGGAGGAAAGGAGGCTCTTCTCTCCCCTCACCTCCCCAGGGCAGGCACACCTTGCAACTGTATCCGGAGTCTGATGCTGGATTCTAGCACCAAAGTGAGAAGGAACCAGCTGTGTGGGAGATGGGAGCTTACAAACCGTCCTTGATCTCTCTCTGCTCACCCATCACTATCCCTCCTTTCCAGCTCCTCCTCCGTCTTGTTCCCCGGTGAGGTGTCCCGGATCACAGAAGCTTGTGTTTACTACCTACACCTCCTTTCTCTACTTCTCTAGTCTTTCCTTACATTGTAACAGTAAATGCTGAAAAAATATTTGAGAGTGCTCAGTTGAGGAACCAAAGTCTACCTATCACCTGGCAGAGATCCACTCTCTGATGCCTCCTTTTGGCTTCTCTGTAGGATAGATGCTAATGCTTCAGGCAAGAAAGAAAGAACTTGGACCTAGGACAGCCAGTTGGAAGACTGCCTAGTTCATCTTGACAGCAGCTAGTGACATTTATAGTTTAGGTTACATCTATTACATCCTCTTTGACCCTGAAAGGGGATTGGGATTATTATTGGTAACCAAAAGAAGAGAGGGAAGCAAACTAGATAGTATAGCTGGGATTTAATTCTACAGCAGCTCAAGGTTGAGAGAAGACTCTAATACAAATCTTCTCATTCCCTCAAATGGGACTGTGAAAGCTGTATAATATATTCTAGTTCATTCCTTGTCATAATTGTGAGAAAGGTACCTTTGTCACCACTTTACAGTCTCAGATGGAAACTGAGAACTGATGTCACTTTCTCAAGGGGACAGCTATAAGGGCAAATGTGGTTGGTGAACCAAGTTCTACCTGAAGCCAAAGTTTGTGGTCTATGGTCTGGACCAGGGGCTGGGCTCTGGAGCCAGGCTGACTCTTACTAGGAACATACCCTTTGGACAAATCATCTCTAAACATCAGTTTCTTCATCTCTGAAATGGGGTTAGTAATAGCATTCATTTCAGAGGGTTAATCCAAAGAGCACATAGTGTAACACTTGCATGTAAAGAGGTTTGACCAGGAACTGGCTAAATTGGAATTTTGGTTTAAAGAAAGGGTCAAACATGCATTTCATTTGTGAACCAAAACAAAATATTAACTTGGTGTAATATTAACTTGGAGTAGCTGGGGGTAAATACATACACACACACGCATAAAAAACACATAGAAACTCCCCACAGTTAAACTGGGAAACCAAACTAGCGCTGAGCTGAATGTGAAGATGGCAGGGTGTGGGGGTAAATTCCCTCCTGGGGAAAAGCACTGTCAAAGCAAATTAGACCTGTTGTCTCCCAGAAGCCAAACACAGGCAGAATCATGCCAGCAACGGAAAGAACTTCCTCCCTCTGCACTCTAGATTGGCACTGGGCAGGTGCCAGGTGCTGGGAAACTGGTCCATGGCCCAGGAGGTGTCAATCTCTGGAGGTGCCCCTCTGTAGATTTCTCTGCAGATGATGGAAATCAAATGCTTTTCACCTGCAACAGTCTAGGTCAATGGAATGACAAAAATTGGACAAAGCCCCTGACAGCCTGGGCCTGAAGTCAGTTCTGCACTGGCATCTGAACTGGGAGATCTGTTTTCAATCACCCAGAAATCAACCAACTACTAGTAAGAGCAGCCTTAAGGAGGGGTCTGGGAAAAAGACTGTACCCTTGATTATATTCAGTCTCAGCTCTTTGCTAATGATTTACTTGGGGGCAAACCAAATTTCATCAGCAAGACTGTGAACTCCTTGAAGACAAGCATTGTTTCTGGTTCCTCAGAGTCCAGTGAGTGCTACACACAAAGCAAGTTCTCAGTGGCATTTGTTGTTGAGAAACTCAGCAGGAACACAAGAGAGGAGTGAAACAGGACAGTGGTCAGGGAGCATGCAGGCACAACAGTCAGACTCAAGAGGACAACTGGTGACCAAGAGGCTGCTGTTTCCCGTGTCCTACATTTTTCAATGCACAATGCCTAGAATGAAGGGAGTGGCAGGAAGTTCGGTTTTGTATTGTACTCTCAGATCGTTATTCGCAGTTCAGTAGTTCACATCTGGGGGCCACATTTAAGAGTTTGATAAGATAAACTGGAACATGCTCATCAAAGAACAACCAGGAGAAGAAAACTTGAAACCACATTTCAAATAAAGAATTCTTAACAGAATTGAAATTTTAGCTTACTAAGGGACGATGAGGTCTGCTTAAAAATACCTGAAGGGCTGATATGTGAAAGAAAAATTAGACTTTTGTTTTGTGGCCCTAATAGGTTGACCTAGGTCCAATGGGTAAGGACTAGGGTCTTTGGGAAACAGGTTTGTTTCAAAAGAAGAAAGAATTTTGTAAGAAGCAGAGAATACCACTTACTGTGTTGGGTTATATTCTGTGGGTGGGTATGTATGTGCTCTAATACTGTAAACTTCTTGAGGGCAGGAAATGAGTTGAGTTTTTCATCTCTGAATCTTCAATAAATAGTATTACTCACCCTTGACTCAAAGCAGGTGAACGTTTGCTGGATGGATGACAAAGTGAATGAACTAGGTAACCTATCAGTTCCTAATTTTTCAGTCACTGGCTGTATTCCAGAAAAGGGCAAATTAATGACTGGTGGGGATACTGCAGGGGGATTCAAGATATGCTGTATGGCATCTTCCAAACCTGAAATCTTATGAGTCTATGAGTCATGGTGGAAGGGAACATGTCTGGAGTACATCAAGAAACTTGGGTTCTAGTCCTATGCCTTCCACCAGCTTGTTAGGGGGCCTTGGCCTAGTCCTTTTCTCTCAGGGACTTTCTTTTCACCTCCAAAATTTGTTAGATTATTCAGCAGGTATTTACTGAGCCTCTGCTCTGGCTCAGGAAGTGTTCTAAGGGAAGTGGCCAGCTTGGGTGATCTTTCAGATCTAACATCCTGTGATCTAAAGAATTAAACCAAATTGTCAGTACTTAGATTTTTTAAAAAGCTTAGATCATCCTCATGTTTAGGACCTAGGGGAGAAAAGGGAAGTTTGTTGTTTGGGGGCATACAACCTCCTTGCTGTCAGGTAACTATCCTCAGATAACTAGCATCATATAATCACCTATTGTGTGAGAGATGTCTCCTCCAGTCCCTGAGGCTGCCTGAGCAGGGACAGGACCTGAGAGATCCGTGGCTCACTGGCTGCTTTTTGATTAAGAGCTCCCACCCTTTCCTGGGGCTGCAGCCAGTGGCCTCACAGATGTCAGAGGCCCTGCAGCTGGCTCTGGTCCTGCTGCCTTTCCCAGGAACGCGGCACTGTGTGGTCTCCTCCATGCCCTGTGCATATGTCAGAGGCCACTGAGACACGCCCATCCATGGCGATGAGGTTGACAGGTGCTATGCTGTTCAGCAGCATAAGGGCCTTCAGGCAGAGGTGCTGCTTATGTGTCTAGAGACACTTCCTTCCCTTATAGATTTATTAATCCTTCACCCACAGCTCCTCTGAAGAGCACTGCTCTGCCCACAGCTCCTGCCTAAGTAGCAAGCACAGGTAGATAAGATAATGTCACCTCCTCACTGGCCAGAGACTGATTGGACTAGAAGGAGCCCCTGACCTAGGGACTCCCAACCCATAGGCTGACTGACCAGCACTCTATGACATGGCCACAGTTCCAGCCTTTGGTGTTAGAACTCAAAGTACCCAGGGAATGTGGCAGTTGGTGAGGAGAGCAGAATTCAGAAGGTGTGAGGGAAAGAGAGGGGCTGGTAAGGTTATTCTGGCCTGGTAGGAGCCAAGGTACAGAGGAAGCAGTCCTGAGTGAGCAGAGGATGCCAGCCTGTTGGCAGGGACAGGTGATTGGAGCTGTATCTGGAGAGAGGCAGGGACGCCACAGCAGAGGCCACGCAGCCATGACAAGAAGATGAATGGGGCCCCTGGAGCTGCCTGGACAGCCAGAAGGTTTTCAGTGCCTATTTTAGTCCCCAACAGCACCCATCTTTTGGAAACTACTTCACTGCCACACCTGCCTGTCCCTGAGGTTGCTTGAGGTTTTTGCTCCTGCCACTGAAAGAATCCTGACACATTGATTCACCTTGGACCTTAGCAGGCTCTCCCTGGTAGTTCACAGGCATTGATGATAACCAGGACTTAATGTTTTTAAAGCATTTCTATGCACAGTTTTATTTGATCCTTACAATAGTTCTGCATATAGGAAGGGGAGGTGCTCTTATTTCTTGTTTTGTAGATGAGAACATGAAGGCACAGAGAACTTACTGAGGTTAATGCAGCTGATAAGTGACAGGACTATCTAATCCCATCTAATCTGGGGGTTCCTTCTTTACACCACCACTGTGGGTTCAGAACACCTCTGATGCCACTCCTGCTGCCCTCAGTCCATCAGTTATACAGGGAGGGCTATCCAAAGGATGCTGCCAGGCTCAGGAGATTCTAAATCCCACCTACTATAGTTTTGTTAATTTAACTTCTGGTTTTAAAACATCCCCACTAGCATTCAAAAATCAAAATGCCACTCACAACCATGTCATACTGGACAGTAATATCGCTCCATTTACTCATGATCATTCATCATTCATTCAAACAAGACGCTGTGGACTCCATTGCACTGATGCCATCAAGAGGATCCAAAGTATGGTCCTGCTTCTCAAGGAGCAGTAGAAAGGCTTTGGAGTCAGAACAGATCTGGGCCTTACTTTTAAGGGTGAGACTTAGAATAAGTCACTGTGTCTGAGATCTCCATTTATCTATCTGTGAAACTTGAAAATCACTGTCTTATATCCTGGTTGTGAAGATTAAATAAATAATATATACATACATATATATATGTGTGTGTGTGTGTGTGTGTGTGTGTATAAGATGCTCAGGAAATGTTGCTTTATTCCTATCTCTAGTATAGTTTCAGGGATCCTCAAATTTTAGCCTGTGTCTATCCCCTGAAGGGTTTGTTAAAACATGGGTTGCTAGGCCCAACCCCCAGACTTTCTGATTTAATAGGTCTGGAATAGCGTCCCAGGTGATGTCCATGCCCTTGGTCTGGGTACCACTTTAAGGGCCACTGATCTGGAAGAAAAGCTAAGACTTGACACACAGGTCTATCAAAACCAAGCCAAAGGGGACAGAAAGATCCAAATTCTGAAGGAATGCATAAAACTTGTGGACCACTTCCAAAGAGGAGGGCTGGTCCCGGGGAGGCAGCATTTGAATGGCTCTTGAAGAATAGGCAGTCTTTGAGATGCAAAGCAGTTCTGGGAAAGCTGGGGGTCATGAAAGCCAGACCCAGAATAATCATCTTCGCTGCTCCCACACAGTGACCTGCTGATCATCATGCCAACTTCATGTCAAGTCTGTCTTCAGAACAAATTATTCAAGAAATCAGGTTTTTTTTAAAGCCCAACTCAGCTGCTGGCTAGAGGGTTCCATCTAATGAGCCTCACTTTGTGCTGAATTATTCTGTGATGACAGACAATGGGGGGACAGAAATGGGCTCCAAGGAGATGGGGCGGGGAAGCTGCTAATTATTCACCAATCATTTATCAGAGCTTGTCACCAGGCTTGATACTGCTTACAAACCATGAGAAAACCAACCCCCTTTTACCCTTTATATCAGCATAGCCAGGACTGAAAACGCACAGAACCATGTTAAGATACCTTTGGGGTAAAACCCCATGTTGGTCTGGACTTCACTTGGAAATGGAAATGTCTGGCCAGCCGTTACCTCTGGCCTGACCCACCATTCTAAGGGGATGTCTGCCTCCAGCCGAGTCCCTGTCAGCCTGTCAGCCACAGCTGTCATCCTGGAGTCGTGTCTCTGCAGGTCACCACTCCATAGCATCTAGCCAAGCTACCACAAACCGGAGGCTTGTGGACACTTGTGTTTGGAAAGTGTTTTAAACACTTTGAATTCGTTGTCAGATTTTTTTTTTTTTTTTTTTTAAAGGGGAGTTCATAGAAAAATCATGCTGGTTTTTCTTGAAAAACTGAAAAATCTGCATGGCAACAACCTCCTCTCACTAGGAGAGGCCTGGACACTGGGGTTGACTCACTCTGTGTCTGTAGCCTCCAGCACTGCTGCCTCCTGCCTGGTTCCTGAGGACCCTGATATGTGACCCTGGCCTGGAGGAGGGGGCTGCTCAACATTTATTCCCACAGTCTTTATGCTATTGATGTAGTCACATACCATGTGTCCTATTACCCACTTGGGTCTTTTCCTGACTCGTTTACTTTTCTTATAAAAATTTTTAGCCCTGGCTGGTGGCACAGTGGATAAGGTGCTGGCCTGTGAACCCAAAGGTTGCTGGTTCGATTCCCCAGCCAGGGCACATAAGGAGATTGCAAGTCAGGTCTCCAGCCAGGTCTGTAGCTGGAGGCAGGTGAAAGGCAACCCTACATTGATGTCTCTCTCTCTCTGCCTCTCCCTGCCCTTCTCTCTAAAAATAATAAATCGAGTCTTTAAAAAAATTTTTTTAACAAATTTAATATCATTATGAAATAATGGTTTGATATACCTGATTATAGTTTTTTCAGTTTACTAAAATATATTCATACTTTTTGAAGAAGAATCTATGATCTAAAATAATCTTAAGAACTATACTTTTGGAAACACTAGGTGAGGAGACAGCCTGAATTTCTGAACCAGGAGTTTAAGGCTCCAAGTTCCATTTCCAAACGAATGTGTTTGCCATGAGGGTCCTCCTCATGTCTAGTCTGTGCCTGCTGCTGCCAAAGCGCTCCCTACCGCTCCTGAGCCCACACAAGCTCTTTATGCTCCCCAATTGTGCCAACTCTGGTGACACCACCTGCAGGGTCGTCCGCCTGCCTCCTTGCACCTGTCTAGGTCCTAACCATCCTTCTCACAGCCCAGTTAAACACCAGGTCTTCCATGAGGTCTCCCCAGATTCCTTCTTGTGAGAGAGGTTTCTCTCTCATCTGAATCCTAATGGTACTTTATCACCTACTGCTTTCTACCTTGAAGGATAGTTATTTATGACGATGTCCTTTCCCCCTCCAATTCCTTGAAAGCAAGGGATCCATTTCAATTCGCCATTTTCTCCAAGTTTCCTGGTGACTGGCAATACTGCCCTGTCTAGAGTAGCTTCTCACTCCACACTTGTCAAATATCAAAAGACAAAGGGCAACAGTGCTTGATTTCTGCCTCCAATCCTGACACTGGTCTCCTTCCGTGGGGTCAGTATGGTTCACGTCCTTGCTTTCCACTTTTCTTTTTAAATTGTGTTTTTATAGTCGTCTTCCCAGACGTGCAGCTTCACTTTCATTTCTGTTCCTCTGGGCCTGGTACATTCAGCTGGTCCCTACACTGGACTCTCTTCTTTGGAACAGCACTAACCACGTGTCTGGGGCACACACAATGGTAAAATTTTGCAGGGCCCCAAATCTGCTCTCTAGCAAGAGCTGTCAGGATGGCTTCTGTGAATTATATACTTGAATGACTTCTTCCAGGACATAAGGCAATTAAATGATTAACAAGGTGGATAAATTCTCAGACTCCTGTAGATTTTTCTTTACAATAATTATAATGTGTGTTGGTCTGTCTCACAATGATTTGAACAGTATTTCTTTCTTATTTATCTAGTAGGTAATACTCAATATAATAACTTGGGTCTATATCTTTGGGCCAGAGGCCAGGCTGGAGTTCTGTTGGACATGAAATCCTATTAGAGATCATGGTAATGTAATTACATGTTCAAGTTCAATTTTTTATAGCTGCTCTAGCCACTGAGACAGAGCACTTCCCCAGCCTCTAGGCAGAAACTGCTCAATGACAAAAACACAACTACGTATCTTACAAGGAATTGAGAAATAATAGTTGCCGTTGTGAAAAGTTTATGAAACCTTCTGGCCTCCTCTGACTCTTGGCAGCAGCAGGACTTTATGACACCATTATACTAACTTCTAATACACACGTGAGCTCCTGCCTGGCCCTGGCCGAGACGGAGATGTCCCCAGTTCCCTGACCAATGAGAGGCTGGCCTGTCCATGTGTCAGGGCTGTCTGCCCTCTACCTAGTGGGAAATTTGGAAGCGGCCTACAACTCCTTCTCTAGGCTGTCTGCCTGCCTGCAAGATGAGGCCCCTGGGGCCCCTGGAGCACTAGGCTGCCGCCGCGTGGCTGGCTAGCCTTCCTCTCTGGTCCCTGGATCCTTGTCCTTGTCTATGGGCAGCAGTGTGACCATAGACCCAGGCGTGCTCAGTTCCTCAGAACTGGATCTGCCTCTGGCATGAGTTGACTTCACTCGGCTGGAACTCCCTGACCTTGACTGAACATGCACTATGCAATCAGATGGAGTTGGCTGTGACTTCCAGTTCTGAGTCTGGCCAGCTGTGCAACCCTGAAACTTCATTTACGGTCTCTGCACCCTAAATAACCCTGGTTTTCTTACCTATCTCACGGCAAGGCTGGGGAGTAAATGAGCTAATGCAGGTAAAGCACATGGTAGGGTTTGCAGTAAATGTCTCATTAGTGGCAGGTAAAAATAAACCAAGGCTAAACAAACCAGAGTGAACCAATTTTGGGCAGGCCAGGTCAGGCTGTCTGGTACAACAGGGCACAGGCTTTGGAGTGAGATCCTGGGCATCGTCATCCCACTCCGCTACCACCTGTGTGATCTTGAACAAATCACTTCACCTTTCTGTGCCCCACTTTCCTTGTCTGTAAAATGGGAATGACTTTACAGTGTGTGACACGTAGTAGGTACTAGTAGCTGGGTGACTACGAACAGGGGCCCACTTCCACGTGGGTTATTTCCGGGCTGCCCTCTGGCTGACCTCCTGTGGATATGTGCACTTTCTGACCACAGGACAAGAGGGAGCCAACTCCAAGCCTGGGAAAGCAACAACTAATCCTCCAACACGGTCTCCATGCAGCACTGGCTTATCTTGTTAAGGACATGTTTCTTATACCTGCATGGCACACTGCAACATCCTGGGATGTGCCGAGACAGAAGTATTGGGAACACTGAAATCACTTTTCCTTTCAGCTCATACTTCCATGGAATGGATGTACATTTTATAAACATTGCCCTCCCTTTCTGTGACAGGCAAGTTGCGAGCATCCAGCCTCTCCTAGAGCCTCACACCCCTTCATATCACAAACCCTTGGCTTCTTCCCTCTGTTACATCCTTCCCTGAGCACCTTGGCTGCACCCATGACATCGGAGGCCAAAGGCAGAGCATGCACGCGCACATGCCTGTACGAGAAGAGAAGTTGCCAGTTGGTCATTCTTAAATCAAGGGTGATGGATGCTAATGCTAGGCTTCCTGGTCTTGAGGCTTCCAACAAAGGTAGTAGAAAGCAGGACAAACAGATCACCACCTTCCCCGGGGAACAGAGTGGGTAAAACGCCCTTTGATCCTGAGCCCTGCACTTGCAGAGACAATATCTCGGCCTGCCTTGGCCTTAGTACCTGCAGAGCCTTCTGTCACCTTGCTTCCATTCCTGGCAGCTGGCCAGCCTTCCAGAGGGCACAGGTGCATGTCCTTTCCAAAGAGCCGGGTCTGAGGGGCTGCTGTTCTGGTTGTCTGGTGATTTAAAAGGTTTAGCAAGAGCCAGCTTTTGTTTCTGAGGGCAGAGTATCACCCTCTCCCCTCTCAGACCCTGGGCAAATCCCAACCTTCTCATTCAACTGGTCAGAAAGGCACTGGTCCGAGAATACCGTCAAAGACATTCTCTGAAAGACAAAGATGGGCTAGAATATTTGACTTCTCATTTTTGCCCACTAAGCTTCTTAGATTTCTAGTGGAGCCACAGGTTTTTAATAATAATCAGCACAGACATTCAATAAGTTAACAATAACTAGAACAATAGTGGTCCTTGTAGGGCCCTACTGTGTGCTAGGCACCATGATAAGCACACTGTCATATGTCATCTCACTTAACTGTCACCTCAGCATTAACAGGTGTCATTATCCACACTTTTCAGATAAGGAGATGGAGGCTTAGAGAAGCAGGATGGCTTGCCCAAACAATAGCTTATTGAAAACCTACTCCGCGCCAGGTACCGGAGATGAGCTGGTATCATTGCTGCCTTCTCTGCCCGCCTCCCTCCCTGCACAGGTTTGCTCAGGCTTTCATGGCAGCCCAAGAGGAACCGCGTGGCAGTTAGGCGTCCCCATGCCTGCCTCCTCCAGTGCAGTCAGTGCTTTCGAGGGCCAAGGTGGGGTCTAAGCCCCTCTGCAATGCCAGTTCCCAGTTCAAAGCCAGGCAAAGAGCAAACGCTTGGTAGATGGTCTGCTGAGAGGCAATGGAGGGGCAGCCCCAGCCCTCTGACCTCACAGTCTGCCACGGATGACGAGGAGCTGCTTGTGAAGCGGTAAGTGCCTGCAGTGAATACATGTGTGAAGCTCAGGGGCAGGGACAACCCCTCAGGGCCTCCATGGGAGCACAGTAGCTCAGCTCTGGGGCTGGTGGGAGGGGGGTGTCTCCATGTAAAAAGGGGCCGTTAGAGAATTTAGAAAAAGCTGACGTAGGTGTTCTCAGAATCAGGTAGGGTGCGGGGCTGGAATGGAGGATGAGTAGCAGAATTCAGGCTGTGGAAGGCGGTCAGAAAGTCATGGACGCCAATAACAAGGGACAAAGGATTTCCCACAACCTGGGCTGGAGGCCTAGAGGAGCTTCACCTGAGGCAAGTCCAAGTGCCCACTGTTGCAAATATCTTTCCTTCTGAACAACCTTTCCAGATGAACAATAACCAGGTCGATTGGAACAACAGGTCTGAGCCATGGCTCTGACTCCCACCAAAGAACACCTTCATTCAGACCTTCAGCCAGTCAACAGGGCTCTGCTCTGGGATTCACATGCAAAGTACAAATGAAAGAAAATAATACAGAAGCCCAGGGAGCGTCAGGTAGATGCCAGTGCACCCTCTCACTAAATCCCTCCATAGCTCAGGGGGGACAATCACCTTTCTCAATGTCACACCGGCAGGTGGCCGTAGAACTGGGATGGGAACCTGCTCTTCTCATTCCGGGAGGCAATCAGCCTTACCCTGCACTCGAGGAGCTTCTCACCCTGGACTTTTGTTCCAGGGCTCCTCCCTCCCTTTCTTCCAATCCAAATCCTCCTCACTCTTCTAGCTCCACCCTAGGCTGTAGTGACCCTGCTTGCTGGCCTTCTCAAAATTCTCTTAGCAATTCACTTTGCACTGCATGGTCCCCCGAGCTGTTGTCCTCAGTGCTATTAGTGTTACTACGCCTTCTCTGGCTGTGAGAAGCTCTGAGAGGACAAGGATCCCAGTCTTTCATGCCTTTGCCTCCCCCACGGAGCATCTTAGTGCTTTGCTCAAATAAATAAATGTACAATCAATACGTATGTTGTTTTATAATTCTCACCCAAGAATACATTCACTGATTTTAGAGAGAGATGAAGGGAGGGAAAGAGAGAAAAACATTGATCAGTAGCCTCCTACATGTGCCCTGATTTGGAAATGAACTCATAATGTAGGTATGTGCCCTGACCAGGAATCAAACCCACAACCTTTTGGTGTACAGGACGATGCTCTCACCAACTGAGCCACCCAGCCAGCTCAATACAAATGGTTTTAAATGGATTTACCTTTTATCATAGTGAGCAGAGTTGGGTATCCAAAAGTAAAAACTCAATTTGGACAATTGTGAAACTTTTGTGAAAACAACAGATCTGCAAGTAGACTTGGGTCTAACAATAATATTAACATCTGTTGTGCACTTAGTGGGGAGCCTGCTCTTCACCCTGTGATGATCTGCTGTTTTCTGCTGCACACCCCTCATTCTGGGACTTCTCTTCATCTCCCCGCTTCTTGGTTTACTTTATGGTTTTGGTGGGGTGCATTTGCCAGCAGCTTCCTGAGAAAAGGTGGATAGGGGTTATGGATTTAGTGCATGATTATAAATATCTTCATTCTCCCCTATACTGGATTGATAATTTGATTATCTATGTGAGATGAAGGGGAAACCCTATGGGTCTAATTGCTGCTGCCTACCTATCACATAGATGTGAACCCACCCACGCACCAGCTTCATGCCCCATCCTTGCCCTCTGTAGCACCCTCATTCCTGGGGCCTGTGGGCACTCTGCTCCTCACTGACATCTCCGTCAGCAGGGGCTGGTACCCAGCTTTCTCCGTGCTGCTAACTCAGCTGGTTTTCTTTTTACCTAACCTCTCTAGATGGCTATTGCCTCTTGTTCTTCTTGTCCTTGTGGGTTTGTTCCTCATTTGTTTGTTTTAAATCATTGCTCTCATTTTGTTGGGATTCCAGGAGGGGGGAGATAAATTTAACACCCAACAGCAAGTTCTTTTTAATACAATTTGAGACAATACTCTAGTCCCTCTTTCCTGAAGCTATCTTCCCTCAACGTAAAGAACAGCATATCTTCTGACAGGCACTCATCCTCACCCGCCTCTTCTGGCTCTTTATCTCCACATTAAATGCTGGCGATCCTCAGGCATCTGTCTTAAATCCTCCCCCCTTCTCACCCTTACCACTCACTTTGCTCTCCCTGCCAATTTTCTGGAGGTCTGAGCTTAGCTGTCATATACTCAAAATAAGCCTTTCCAGATCCTACCCCAGTTAGGTTAGCTCCTCTTCTTCAGTGCTCCCCAACACCTCACCCCTCTTCTTCATAACCCATCACAGTCGCATTACTGATCAGCGTCCTCCCTACAGGCTGAGAGAGACACAAGGGCACATCCTGTGTTCACAGCTGTCACCACTGCCCTAGCCGTGCCCATGGCAGGTAGTTGGTGTGGGAGAAACACACGCTGGATGAATGTACGCTTGCAAGGATAAATGAATGAACGGAGCAGTCAATCAAGCATTGGATTCAAACCTGGGCTTGTCCATATACTTGACGTGGGTGATCTTGGGCCAATAAATAAATAAATAGCCATTCCTTCTGAAGCTCAGCTTCTGCTTCCACTAAATAGGAACAATAATCCAAATACCATTCTACTTCACTGGGTTGTAAAGAAGAAAACAAATGTGAAAAAAAAAAAAAAAAAAAAAATGCATGCCACTGTGCTGAGTAAGCAAAAAGCCCTGTACAAGATCAGGGATTATTACTATTGTGGGGAACTCTGCTACACAGAAAATTCTTGTCAGTTTTGGGTTTGGAGGATAGAGGATGCAGGAGACAGAACTGCAGGTTCAGGTTTCAAATCTCAGGATTCTTTCAAATGTGCTTTCTTTCCTATAGTGAATTCCACTAAGCCTTCTCTGGTATCCTCTAACACAAGGCATTAAGGATGGATGGACCACCTGTGTTCTTGTCTTTCGCTTTACGCAAAGCTGAGTTAGAAAACATTAGAAAGCACGGTGTGCCTTCACAGTTAATACTTTTCGCTTAATGCATTCTTTAAAAAGAACAAAACACAACGGAAAAATTTTTATGCAGAGGTGTGTAACAGAGAGCCTAGGAAACACACACATGCCTGTAGCACATGCAGCACTTAAGAAATTACTTTGGCAGCAGACTCTAGTTCAACTCAGATCCTTTTCGGGTCCTCTAGATTTGCTCATTCTGTCTCTTGTGCCAAGTGGGGAGAAGAACAGGAAACTTACAAAATCCCAGCTCCTAGGTTGACAAGTCTCTTTCAGAGTCCCCAACAGGTGATGCTTTGAGGCCCTGCATTCAGTTCAGTTTGGAAGAGTTCCAGGCTCCAGTGGCCAGCCTGACAATCACCTAACACCCCCTAAATGCCATTTTGGTGTCAATGGCAGGAAGTGGGCAGGTGACAACAGCAGTGGTCTCAGAGGAGAGAGACTTGAATTCAAGTTCAAATTCTTCTAAACTTCTGAGTTAGGAAATTACATTGTTATTAACAGATGGGCTCATACTGCAAACACAACTTCTGTCCTACTTCTGGGGCATTTTTCCATGTTTCATACTTCTTATAATGGTAATTTTAATGGCTGAATAATATTCATGAAGCAAACATTCCAAAATTTGCTTATATGCTTTCCTATTAGAAATTATGTTGTTTCCAAATTCTCACAACTGTAAGCAATGCTGAGATAAGCAAGGTGTTGGCTCATTTCTTTAAGAAAGACTCTCAGAAATGGAAAATACGAACATTTTTATGATTTAATACAAAATGCCAATTTGCTTTCCCAAAGGGTGTATTGATTTACAATGCAACCAAGAATATATGTGGCACAGTTGCCCCTTTGGGGCTGGATATTATCTTGAAGGGGGGGTTTTGACTTATTAGGAAAATAAAGATACACAATTACTTTAATTTGCATTTCTTAGATTACTAATGAGGTTAAACATACTTTAGGTATGTTTACAGCATACTATATATATTATATTTTGGAAAGCTTCTATGAGACCATACTTTTCCCCTCCAAGGATATGCACTTTAACATAATATAGATAGTATTTTCCCACTTTACTATTTTTCTCCTTCTTTTGATATCTTATAAGACATATGGAAGTTTCACATCTTTATTTATTTATTTAAAAAAAAAGATTTTATTTTGTTATTTTCAGAAAGAGGGGAGGGGAGAGAAGCAGAGAGGGAGAAAGACATCAATGTATGGTTGCTTTTCACCTGCCTCCAGCCACAGACCTGGCTGGAGACCTGGTTTGCAACCTTGTTATGTGCCCTGGCTGGGGTATCGAACCTGTGACCTTTGGGTTCGCAGGCCGGCGCCTTATCCACTGTGCTACCAGCCAGGGCAAAATTTCACATCTTTAAGTAAGCATTTGTTAGATTTTTGCTTTGTGATTTCTTGAATGACTTCTAAAGTTAAAAGTCCTCCCTAAATCAGAGATATGTGAATATTGGATTTTACCCTTTTTTAAGTTGGACTTCTAAGTATTTTCCTCTTAAATCCATCTGGAATTTATTTTGGCATATGGTGTGAGGTGAAGTCTGAATCAGAGGGTAAAAACTTGAATTCCCCCATGGGCCAGGCAGGTAAATTAGAAAAGTCAGAAAGAAAAAGAGATGAGGCAGAGGCTGTGTTGAATTACAGAGTATTTAAGGGGGCAGAGGCTTGTTCCTACAGGGATTTTGGTCTTCTAATTTGTAAAGGTAAACCAAAAACCTACAATTTAATGGGAAATTGTCCAATTTTAAAATATCGGGCCAACACTACAGGCTAAAAAATCTTCTCCGTTTCTGTCTATCCACCACAACTGAATGCCACTCTGCAGCCTCTCAGTTAACCTGGGGTTTTCCAACAACATTTATTAACTTAATTTAAAAAATTAATCCTCACTGGGGAACATGGCCACTGATTGATTTTCAGAGAGAGAGAGAGAGAGGAAGACGGTGGGGTGGGGAGAGACAGACAGACAGGCAGACAGGCAGACAGGCAGGCACAGGGTGATGTGAGAGAGAAACATCAATCAGTTGCCACCAGCATGCTCCCTGACTGGAGATCAAACCCATAACTTTCTGGTGTAGAGGACATCGCTCCAACCAACTGAGCAATCTGGCCAGGGCCCAACAACATTCACTGACTGAATCGCCTCTTCTCCAATAATTTGCAATTCTTCCCTTTTGAAATATTAAATTTTTACATATAACTGGTAATGTTTCTAGGCAACTTTATTTCATTAGTCTGTATGACTCCTATTCTCTTTTATTATAAATTTATGGTATGTTAATATTTTTAAAGATGAGTGCCCTTTCGTTATTCTTTCTGGAATTTTTTCCATACGTTCATCTGTTTATTATTCCAGCTGAGGTCTTAAACCATTCAGCCAAATCACTTAAATCCCCTTTAGGATTCTGTCTGGCATTCCATTAACCTATAAATTGACATATTTAGAGTATTTCACCTTCTCATCTAGAAGCATGTTATATTTCCTAATTATTCATGTCCTGTTTTATAGCTCGCAATAAAATTTCACAGTTTTTGTCACACAGGTCACATATAGTTCTCATTAAGATGATATTTTAATTTTTATTGATTTATTTGACTGAGACATTTTTCATTATATTTCATAACTGGTTATTGTTAAGTATATGGGAAATCTACTGACTTTTGTAAAGCTATCTTGTTACCCTAGTTACACGTTCTGAGTTCATATTAAGTAAAATACTTTTCTCAATTAATGTTTGTGTCATCTTTAGAAATACAAAAACATCCTTCATAAATATTGATAGTTTTAGACTCTTGTTTCTGTTGGATGTCTCTTATTGGCTAAAACTTCTAAGACAATGCTAATAAAATATACCTTTATTTCTTAGTGATTCAAAAAAGAATTTGTTTAATATTTAATTAAGAAGCATTGGATTTTGACTAGAAATCAATATTCTTTATTATGCAACATATGTTTTCATCTTTCATTTACTTTTCTTTCTTTCTTTTTTATTATTTCCAGAGAGAGGGGAAGGGAGAGAGGCAGAGAGGGAGAGAAACATCAATGTATGGTTGTTTTTCACCTGCCTCCAACTACAGACCTGGCTGGAGACCTGGCTTGCAACCTGGTTACATGCCCGGCCTGGGAACTGAACCAGCGACCTTTGGATTTGCAGGCTGGCACCTATCCACTGAGCCATGAGCCAGGGCTTTCATCTTTCATTTTCAATACTGTTATGTCTAAAGGTGTTCTTATCACTTATTGAACACATGAGACTGATCTCAGCAAAGTGTATTCAAAAAGTGTCAGAAACTTGCAAAATAGGTGTGAATCAGATGTACCTAGGTTTAAATCCTGGTTCTCATTCTATGTGACAGGGAATAGAACCACTGCCTTACCTGGAAGATGGGGATAATAACTTTGATGGGCAAAGGTTGGATATAAGAATGAAAATCATTTACTGTAAATAAATCATGCTTAGCATAGTACTTAACCCCTAGGAGAAGCTCAACAGATTTCATGTTCCTCCCCTATCATTTAAAAGAAAGAGATACTGGGCCCTGACTGGTGTGGTTCAGTGGACTGAGTACTGGCCTGCAAACCAAAGGGTCACCAATTCTATTCCCAGTCAGGGCACACGCCTGAGTTGCGGGCTAGTCCCTGAGGTAGGGGCAGGTGAGAGGCAACCGCACATTGATGTTTTTCTCCCTCTCTCAGACTCCCTTTTCCTCTCTCTAAAAATACATAAAATATTTTAAAAAATAAAAGAGATTATGGTGGTACAATTTCTCAAATAAAAGTTTTCCAAAGAACAGCTTGCATTTCTAGGCTTGAGGAAACTCAAACTGCCTTGGTGAAATGAAAAACACCACCCCAGCCCTCCAGCTTTAGTATGTAGGACTTTTTCTCGCTGTTGTAAAATGCACAGTCCATCTATCCCTTGCACTCTTGCATGGGTTCTGTGGCTTATGACACAAATGAAAATAAAAAATCAGGCTGATGTGTAATATGAACCAGGAATGAAACAAACCGTGCTTCTATTAGTCCTAAACATGAGCGCTGCTCAGATAAAGGCATGAACAAGCAGCTACTCAAACTAGAACCAGATGTTCTGAGGTTTCTGGCTTATGTTTTTTTATAACCCTTCATATAACACTCATGGTCCTGTCATTTCCACAGAAGGTCCTCTGCTCTGCTTAAGCGGCAAGAAAGCCACCCCCAACCTCTGTTAGATTTGCAATCACTAAACCTTTGCTTGATTGTAAATGTATAAAGGGGCTCTTTTCACAAGTGGGGAGATCCTTCGGTACACACTCTTTGCCCAGAGAAACACCAAAGACTGACCAGCACGTACTCTGCAGTGCTCAGAGTAGAGCTGAAATGCTCACCTGTTGCCATGGGAAAGGGGAAATGAAGGGCACTGGCTGGGGAGGGGCCCAGGTCAAATGTACAAAAGCTGGTGTAGAAAGAGTATGGATTCTGGTGTCAGACTGTCCCAGACTCCAATCCTGGCTCTGTGTTTGGCTCCTTGTGGGACTGTAGGCAAGTTCACTAATTTCTCTGAACCTTGTTTATTCATCTATATAAAGGAAATCATTGTTCCTACTTCCCAGAGACTGTTACAAAATGTAGGTTAGATAATGCATGTATTTTATAATACTTAACACATTTCTGGGACCCTGTAAATACTGAAAATTATTAGCAGCTAATATTAGCAGCCAATAACAACAACAAACACTTGTACGGCACTTATCATGTGCCCGGCATTGTTCTTAAGTAGTTAAAACATATTAATTCCTCATAATTTTGTTCTCATAATTACTCCCATGAAGTGGGCACTAATTTCTCAGGTAAGAAAACTGAGGCAATGATAAGTTATTGATCATGCCCACGGTGAAGAAGTGGCAGAGACTGGATTCAGAGCCACCCTTTAACCATGAAGCTAGGCTACCTCTCTCTCCACTGCCGTATTACACAACAGAATTGACTTGATTCAGCGCTGTCTTGAGGCTGCTTCACAAGGAAGGGAGCACACAGTTCAGGACGTAAAAGGCTTTGGCAGTAAGGCAGTCCATTTCCAGAAAACACTGCGACCCTGAGATCTGTTCTCCTCCACCTTTAAACCTCACTGCACTGCTCTAGTCTTCGCCTTCGCTGTCCTCTCCTGTCCCGTGGGAGGAGGTGCCTCTCCTTCTCCCCGAGGTCTAGCCCTTCAGCATCTGCCCTTCATTCTGTCTCCCACCTCCTTTCATTAATCATCTCCTCTCTCTCCCGGGCCTCCTGTCTCCTCCCCTGGCTCTTTCCCCACAGCTGACAATATCTTCACAACAC